>BMAO01022104.1:0-17240 GCA_019973975.1 Trichonephila clavata
TTCGTATATATATATTCAACTGAGAATTAGAGGAATTCACGTTTTGAATTTGCATTAAAATCGGTGGCCGTGGTAAGCCAGTGACCATGGTCACTGTCTCGTGGTCAGCGTGTCCTGAGTTCGAGCCCCAGTGCCACTGAAGTCCCGCAGTGTAAAGGGATTAGCTCACGCAAAGTATATCGAGACTCAAAGTCTTCCTTTCAGCCATGCGATGGAGCATCGGAGAAGGGGTGACAGCTCAGGTGTCGTTCTCATCATTTAACCATATTACGAAATTACGATGTTCTTCAACAATGGTTCAAGTGGTGATTTATACTGCGATGTGAATAAGCCATCATTTGCTCACCGCATTAATATTTTCCAGTAAATAAAATTTTGTTTGTTTCTAATTTAAAAGTTTTTAAAAATATATTAAAAGGTTTTTTTTCATCAGAAATTACCTACACACATCTGTCATAATTAAAGTTTGTAAATACATTTTTCATTTCTCCTTCTTTCTTGTCTGGGATTTGAAACAATCTAAACATCAGTTAAAACGTTGTCAATGTTCCCAAACAACTGCTTTCCAAGTAATTCGCTTTTTAAGGATCGAGACAAATGATAGACAAAAGGAGTAATTAGGAAGGCGAGATAAAATATCCCTGTGAAATTCTAGTTTTTTGGATTAATTTTGCATGTAAGCGAACATTATCTAGATTGTAAATATAATTGTGTATCTTTAGGAAAATTTTGAAAGTTTTGGTTTCATTTTTTTGTTTTAATTATTGTCTCGAATGGATCTCAAAAGTTTTTTTTTTTAAACACCAACAAAAATTATTTGACTGGTGCCAAATCATTCTCCTTCAGCAACATCAGATATAAGTAACATTAACTTACGTTAATAAATATTCATGTTTTAATTCGGCTGCATTAAGTACATACTTGCCGTGGGACACTTAAGATTGATAAAACAGCTACCTAAGTATGATTGAAAAACGCCTCTTGCATCTTTTTTTTTTTAAAATTCATATGAGATCCAAATTCCAACCGCACATTTGAAAAGTATATTTTTCCATTTGTTCTTCTATTAATCTTCATGAAACGTTTTTTGTGTGTTTCCTTTGTATTAAAATATTTACCTTTAAACCTTCAAAATCATCCTCTCCAAGTTGCGTATGATTGGGCATATGCTAAATTAATTATGCTTTTTTAATTATGCTTAATGAAACAAATGCACCCTATCACACTTTTCTACAATGTTTGTGAAATCAGGAGTGAGATAGCTAGTTGAAATTCTTCTCACAGACTGCAAGTTATTGTCAGTTAACTTGCATCTATATTTACTGTTGGTGATTTCCATGCAAAAAAAATTTATTATCAAAGATATGTTGACCCAAATGTAAAGATAATTTTGTTTCTATTTGGTTTTCTGATCGTCTTGGAAGACAACAAAAAAAAAAATTTTGATAGCCGTGATTTGCACCGCTTCTGCAATTATCTAACACTATTGCGCATATGGATAATTTTCTTTGGTCATTATTATATATCTTAATTAGTATTCTTACTAATTTCTTCATCATTTTTATATATCATTTGAAAGTTTTATTCCTAGTTTTTTCATTTATATCAATGATATTCGCTGGCAAAAACTTATGGGGTAACAGCTTTAGAAGGAATTTTGATATGTATCAATCATAATTTCCCTTGAAAAGGAACTAGAAATCAAAAAGAATTACTCCTATTTTTTCCAAAGACTTATGCATCTTATTCGAAGAATGAAGTTAAATTACAGAAAATTTTAACATTTAAAATTTTAACTAAAATTGAATAATTTAAGGAATTCATTTCTAATATAATGAAAATCCTTGATTGTCCTTTATAGCCTTGTAATGAATAATAAACTAGACATTTCTCAGCAGCACATAAAAAATCGTATACAATATGTCATTCTATCATGGGTAATTTCCTTACTATAAGCTCTTTGACTATAGATGATGCTTTTAATCATTTTTATCTGAAAACACTGACATCCGAGTAAGACATATGAAATATATTTCATAAAATATCACATGCGTTAGTTTTATCGTTCTCTTTCATAGAATTGAATCGTTTTCCATGAAATGCCTTTTTCGCGGCATGTGATGTTTCAAAGAAACATCTCTGGATAGATAGAGATCTCTGGATAGATACAATCCAATATTACTGGATCTTAATACACTCATGTCCATAAATTAAGGATAATTCAGAATCACACAGAAATTGAACTCTAAAATAAAAAGTTCACCTGTAGAATTATCACGCACATCTTGGAGAAGAATATGCAAATTACAGGAAACCACCAGATGGCGCGGATAGTACGTCACAATGACGAGAGTGTCAGAGAGGGGTATATAAGGAATGGTGGCAAAGAAGTAAAATTGTTCACAAGCGCTTTAAAAGAATTTCAGTGTAATAACCGCATAGTTATGGCACAAAGGAAGCATTTGGATGATTTTTTACGTTGTAGAATTATCGGACGACTGGAATGTGGATGTACCCAGCTGGAAGTATCCCAGGAACTTGGAATCGCCCAGAGTGCCTTCTCCCGGCTTTAGCAATGATTCCAAGATGATGGTAATGACGTTACAGCACAGGTCGTCCCCGAGTTACAAAGCCGAATGATTACCGGTATTTGGCAGTTACTGCCAAAAGAAACAGACGGAGCATAGCATCAGACCTATCTCGTCAGCTCTCTTCAGCTACCGGTAAGACAGTTTCAAGGCAGACCGTGTACAGACGCTTAGGGCACATTGGTCTATATGCTCGTAGGCCTGTCAGATGTGTTCCCCTTACCGCAACTCACAGTCGCCTGCGATTAACCTGGAGTAGAGAGCATGCATTGGAGACACCGCAACAGTGGTCTTGTGTGATGGTTTCCGACGAGTCCAGGTTTAGTTTTCAGTCTGATTCTCGGCGTAGATTCATATGGAGAGCGCCAGGTACCCGTTACCACCAAGAGAACACCATTGAACGACACCGTTACGGTGGTGCAGGATGGCTCGTTTGGGGAAGAATTATTCTTGGTTCCAGAACTGACCTGCATGTTTAGAGTGTAACGATGACAGGCCACATCTATCGGGATGTCATTCTGAAACAACATGTACGTTTGTTTCGGGGCGCCATGGGTGCTGAATTTCTATTTATGGATGACAACGCCCGTCCTCACCTGGCAAACATTGTAGACGAATGCCTTCAATCGGAGGATATCACCCGTATGGATTGGCCAGCATACTCACCGGACTTGAATCCAATAGATCATGTGTGGGATATGCTTGACCGACGAATTTCAGACCATCAACCCCCTTACACTTGTCTACCGAAACTTCGGAGGACATTGCTTGATGAGTGTTGTAATATTCCCCAAGATCTGATTGATAATTTGATACTCAGCGAGCGTAGGCGTTGTAAGGCCTGTACTGCATCATCCGGGAGAAATCCTACGTATTAACCATCATACTAACCATGTTATACTGTTTTTTGTAAATAGGTTCTTTTTTTAAATTTGCTCGAGGGAGTAAAAATCGCAATTTTTATTAATTATGTCAAACATATAGCATCTTTTTTGCTCTTTACCTTTTGTTTAATAAATAGACTTTACAAATAAGTCAAATTTGTTTTGCTTCTGTCTCTTTCTTTGCCTGAACTTCTTTATTCTTAATTTATGGACATGAGTGTATATTAATGGAAAGCTTATGCATCATTGTACTTTTTTCTATATTTGTAAAGGCGTGTATGAAGTTTCCTCATGCAAATGTATCGCCTGTAAGTAAAAGCTTAAATAAAAACCTAGGTTGCGTGTGTGTATGTAGTAGTATTATAACTCGACCCTTCCGTAACTTTAATCAATACAATTGTTTGAACGTATTACGTACTTTCTCGTCTTTTTTCTATTTATTAGACAAAAGAATGTACGATTCTTTTGTTGATATCATAATTCCTAACTTCAATAAATTTATGGCATCAAATGCTCTTTATCTTTACATTTCGTAAACTTTATCATCTCTCATTGAATTGTACATGATGGAAATTAGCCATTAAAGTAAAAAAAGGCAGGATGCTAACTTAACAATATAATAATTTAAAAAGAGTTGTAAAAATCAGCTATGCATAGTATCAATTACGAATTAACGAATAAAATTAAACGTAAATATGGGTGTTAATCATTGATATTATTCATATCACATGCATTCATTTCAAATGCTTTAACCAGGCACTTCTCGCGCAGGGTGTGTGATACCCATCGTCTAACTTTTTTCAACGCTCCTTCTAAACCTTTTTTGGAAAATGGATAGTTTCTCGTGTAGCTGACTTTAAGTTCATATCCTTTGAGGTAATTTAGCTTGTAGGCAAATTTTAAATATATATTTTAAGAGATTGCCTCTTCGGGTATGTCATACCCTGCGCGTGAACCACCGTTACAGTTCTGAATGCATGAGCGCGTATTATTGAAGTTATGGTGAAGAAATGTGATATTTAAGTAATTTATAATAGGTACAGTATTTAATAGATAGAGTACAACAGTATTTTCGGATGAAGAAATACTTTTCGTGGTTATGATGAGGAAAAATCAAATGATGAAGAGTATAACAGCAAGTATGATTCCTCCACGTAAATCGATCCAGATTCAGAAAAGTGAGACACTGTTGAAAATAAATGTTTAAAATGTAGAGACACAAAAACATTTGACATGAACGTATTTTTAAAGGATATAAATGGTACACATCTTATCCACTTTCAGATGAACTTTTGAAAAGAAAACCAATTGCTGGAACAAATTAAGGGAAAATAAAAAAGAAATTCCAAATTTTTTAAATTTAATGAATAGAGAAGTTTTCTCCTATGTGTTTAATTTGAAAAGATACAGATAAAAAAAATAAGATCCAGTGGAAACATCATACTCACTAAAGACGAGATTAAAGGAGTGTATAAACAATGCACTGAATGCCTTTATAAAAAGAACATATAAACTAAATTTACGTGTGAAAAATGTAATAATCATGTTGTATTTCCTATTTTTCTTCCTTTTAAACTTTGTATATAAATTTTACGGTAAAAACACAATGTAAACACCCTTGGGTATGAAACATCCTGCGCGAGAACTTTAGATCGTTTTTTTACGCAAGTGATGACGGGTTAAAAGTCACACGGCGGCACAATATTACGTAATTAAACAGGTAACCTAATTAAATATAGCAATGTTCCAATTTCGGAAAAAAAATGGAATCAATTCAATTCTAAATTTATATTCATATGAGTTGTACTATAAAAAAATAGAGATTTTTTTAAGTAATATACTATAAATAAACTATTAAACTTTTCTAAAGAAAATATCTTCGAGTTTAAATTAAGCTTCAAATGACCAGCAAGCAACTAATTGAATAGAATACTTATTAAGTGCGTTCACCCATGTGATGAGTTCAAAAAAATCAAACATACATTTTTTCCACAAATTGTTTCCTTAACATGTCTAGAATACGGTGGTAAAGTGATTTTTTTTAAAATTCGAAGTCGTTATAAAGAAACAAGTGTTAGAAGAGCAACTGTTAGGAGTGCTGAGATGACAATCGAAGGCTGGGCCTTTTGTGTAAAGTCGGCTTGAAACCATTGACACTTCTATGCAAATATAAGTTCATACAAGTTTGTAGAGGATTAAAAGAAATACCCATAGTTTTTGAATATTTAGTACAACTTGTGTGTGTGTGTGTGTGTGTGTTCCAGTCTTCAACACCAGTCATCGCCGATTGGGGGTAAGTTAAGATTTTCATTGTTTTGATCGGACTTGAAACTTTTAGAGCGTTTTTATTAAAACTGTGTTTTTCAAACTTTCCTCCATTATATCTTAAACAAATTTGACCAAATGACTTCAAATTTATAGGGTATTCTCAGCACATATATACGCACCAAATGGACTACTATCATTTCAAAATTCAAAAAATATTTCTATTTTTTTATAAAAAAGCATAATTAAAAAAACATGAATTCGAAACTTTATTTTCGGCAGTCTACGAAAGATCCAATTTTTGATGTTTTCAATTAGGTATAGTCCATTCGGTGCATTTAAGCTTATAGATTAAAGCACAGTTATTTTTTTTATTGCAGATAAGCGAATCAGCCGGTATCAGGGAGGAAGGGAGCGTCCTTTTTTTCGAGGAGGGTTTGTTCAGAGCGCTATAACTTACGTCCTATTGGATATTTTTGTCTAAACATTTATACATACTCTTAAATACCATATACATAAATAATAAGAAACTTAAAGTTCTATATTTTTACTGGTTGTTAAAAACAATTCTCTAAATATGCTGAAAAAGCAGGCCATCACACACATGGGTGTGGTCTCTCAAAGAAAATTATGTGCTTATTACAAAAAACTTTTTTAAGTTTTCAAATGTTCTGTTTTGGGGGGAAAGGACAAGCAATGCACAAGCAGTTTACTTTAAAATACATGTTACCATACTTTATCTTAAAATTACTTGAGTATTATTATTGTCAATAAATAGCAGTAATAAACTTGTTTTTTGTTGTTTTTTTTGCGTAATATAAAACTACGCATTAAATATTTATTGAAAAGAGTAACAGGAGTTATCATTGTTACACACTGTAAAACCTAACGCCAGCACCTGGCAGCAATTGAACTGAAGTTCTATACCTGGTGTTGAGTTTTGGAGGGAAGAGAACGGTCAAGATGAAGACGGAAAAAAGGACAGGGGAGGAAAAGGCCAAAAGTGTATGAATATTGCGAAGGAGAGATGCTTGACGTTGGTTGACGATGACGATCTAAATTAATCTTCATTTGTATTTGTACTGAGTTATGTCCCTTAACTGAAAATAATAAAATGCCTTAGGATAAAATATTAGAATTATTTGTGTACGCGTGAAACATTAACGCACTAATTTGTCCTAAATCTCCGATAGAAAAAAAAACCCTTATCGCTAACAAACTCATTTTGTTTTTAACAGACATAAATGCTCTTCATAACGTTCGCGCGATTTTCTAATAATTATTTATAAAACACAAGTATTTTTCATTTCATGCATGAATTTCACTGTATAATACATCATATTTTGATACATTTGTCCCTTTATGATTTCATGTTTTTTATTTATTTTAAAATAAATATTATTGTGTATGAGTTTTCTGAAAAAAACTAATTTATAGTTCACTTTTACAAAAGAGGAACTAATTTTAGCTTATAACTCGAAATAGCTTAATGGCTTTATTGCCATTGTTCATTTTACGCCGGCAAGAAAATTATATTATTTCCATCTATTTAATTTTTAAAATCTTTTTGAAGAGTTTTTTACTTTTAAGGTAGAAGTTCACCCTTAGGGTGTCCCCTCAACATTGGAGTGAAACTGATGGCCGCGGTGGCCGAGTGGTCTAGGCATCGGATCATGGCTAGCATGTCATGGGTTCGATCCTAGTACCACTGAAGATCTGCCGTGTAGGGGAGCGATGCACGTTAAATCTGTCGAGAGCTCAAACGTCCTCCCGTTGGTGTGGTGTGGTAGTTAGAAGAGGGGGTGCCAGTTCAGGTGTCGTCCGCGTCACTTGACCATGGTTCAAAATTACGCGGACCGTCGCCAAAAGCCCTTGTGTTGCTAATCAGTGCGACGTTAATATTCTCTTTCTCTGGAATGAAACTGAGCCGAAACGTGTTGTCACCTAACGACAGACGTACATGTAACACTTTGTCGCGATGAATTCCGTGGGCCTCGATCTAGCATCGTCAGACAGGTGGCATTAGTAACAACAACAGGTGCAAGTTTTTTATATATACATGTTGATTTGATAAAATTTTAAATTCAAGCTGTTTTCTTTTGAAAACTAATTTCGCATACATAAAATTATTCTAAAATGCCTTTCCACATGGATAATTGCATATTTTTTTTAATAAGAAGCTTGGTAAAAACGTAATAAAGAATGTATATAGGCATGCCACTTAAATATATGAAAAATAAATGAATAAAATTATTTTATAAGGCTTCACAGTACCCTAAAAATTTCAAAATTACCGATTTTTTTGTATCGTCTTGTGGCTCATATCATTGATAAGCTTGCCACCAAATTTCAGATTTCTTAACAAATTGAATTTTAAGATATTTGGAGTTTTTTGATGTATGAATTCGGTTTCATTTTAAAGCATTTCTCCAGTCTGAAATTGAATTAATTAAAACTATTTTTGAGCATAATTAACCCTTTTAGTGTAAAATGTTTATTAATTCCAATTTTCATTCCTAAATCATTTATGTTTGATTATGTTTTGAGTTCCTTAAATTCTCATAATTAATTAATTAAAATTGATTTCAAGGCTAATTTTTGTTTTAAAAAATAGTTTACATAGCATGGAAGCTTCATCATTAATTTTTCCTGCTGAGAAAATGTCATGGCCAAAACATTCCAAGGTTGATGTGAGAAACAATATTTTAAAGAGATGGAATACTACAGAAATTGATATAACTAAAAAACAGTCTTCAGAGATTCTGCAATTAGACTTCCGAATACATGTATTCTGAATTAGAATATAGCAAATAAAACTGAATATTCCTTGATGTACCAAACTATATTATAGTAAACATATTGTAGTACTATATTTTAGTATTTTAAAGTCATACAGCAAGAGCTAGAACTTCCTGAACTGCCACATTTAAAACTGAAAAAAATTAAACTTTATAAACAAATCTGGCAATTTACAGCATACGTTTGCATCATTAATATTTTGCACATAATTGTGTGTTTCAAAATTCTTGTAAAAATATTAGTTCAAGATAAAGCTAAATAAATTGTCGTCGTAACAAATGCTATCAATATTATGCAAAAATATATTTTGAATTAAAAACACTATTTTCAGCCATATTTAAAATAGTGCTTTAATGTAGAGCATATATTGGAAAATAACGTAATAAAAAATTAGAGCCTTACGAACATTATAAGTTTTTGTTTTATGCCTTTAGAAACTTCAAATGCATTTTTCTCAGACATTCAGTTTTGAGATTATACTGGTTTTCTAATCCCTAATGCTTTTTTTCTGTTCATTACAGAACCTTGAATGTTTTTGTATATACTCCCAATCGTATTTTCTATAACACTTAGTATGGATTTAGGGCTGAGATCTTTATTTATTTTTTTAAAAAAAATGCTAAATTTACTATTTTAAAAATATACTCCTGTGTTTTTCTGGTTTTTCTAGATAAATAATTATTAAAATTCTACAGGGGAATAATCCATCCATATTTAAAATCCATACTAACTTTTGTTTGCACTAATCTAACAAACATAAATAACTTTAAAAGACTAAAAAATTTTAAAAAGTGAGCATTTTATAAATGTTTGAATAAACTTCAAAAACTCTTAATTTTTTAATATTGTAAAACAATGGCTGATCAAACTGACTTTTCACTGATAATCTGAATATAAAACATGAATTATTTTTACTGTTACTGTCTCCAAAAAATCTTTTTAATAAACTGTACTGTGTAACCTTAATGAACACAAAAGAATTTCAAAAAAATAAATAATTGTCGATTCTCACTTTCATTTTAGAAATTTTTGGCATTCTATGTATTTTATAAGAAAGAGGAAATACTTAAAACGTCAAAAAAATGTTATTGTTGAAATAAAATGTTTTGATCCTTAGGTAGCTGTAAGGTGAAAGTGCAAAAATCATGTTTCTGTCACTTTTGATTCATAGAAAAGTTTTCTAAAAGTAAAATGGTGCTACGTTATACCTGAGGGTTCAACAATAACAAAGAAAAAAAATATTTTCCATCGTAATTTTCCCTTTTTCTGCAAAGATATTTCAAATTTTGATCTTCAAAGCGTACTCTTATTTTTTCGGTATTTCTCATCGTGTCATTTTAACATGAAAAATGTAAAAGAATTCCTCAGCTATAAATGACAACATAAAGAAATCGATAGTGTAAAAATAAGCAAAATATATTTTGCTATGGCAATTGGAACATATGTGAAGACATGGAAATGACACCTATCGATATTAGGAACCAAAATGGGTAAAACCTTCAGCTTGTTATTTTATTTTTCTCTGGCGTGACAGAATAATCAATTTGCCTGCAATATAAACACTGAGATTCAAATACTTGAAGAATTTTTTTTTTTTTGCATTTGTATTATGCTTGATACTTTCCTTTCAGCAAACTTTCACTTTTTATTTATTTGAATTAATAACAAGATTCTATTTTCTCGTCATTCGATACATAAATATTTAATAAGATCAAAGAAGGAAAGAAAAATAAATAAAAATACTTTACCAAATTTTAAATGTTAAATATGAAACAATTTTGTCGTATGTCACAGCAAATTTTACAGAAGTGTTCTCTGCAATAAGATAACTTCTGAAATAGTTTTCTTTACCTAGCACACATGCTGAATAGAAAATTAAGTTAAATCATATACTGATGTTATTTAAGTCTGACTTCAATAACTGACTTAATGACTTAAAAAAATTGTTTTGAGCAAAGAATTAATTTACAAGCTACTATCTGGAATTTCAAAATATGTTACAGTTAATAATAAAAATAGAAGAGGGAGATTATATATATAGATATATATATAAAGTATGTGATATATATATTGGTACACAATTTAGAATAAAAAGAAAATTTGACTGAGGTCAAGATGAAATTTCTATACTAAAGCAGTTCAAGTCAACAAACAATTGATTAAATTTTGATAGAAATGGGATATATCAATATGTAGTTTCTGAGCATTTAAACTGATGGTATAAATATTATGAAAAAAATGACAGATCCCAGCTCAAAATGCCAAACCAATTTGGTTACGCGAACTGACTTTGACTGCACAAACACATTGCATTTGTGTTTGCACAGATTGTGAGTTTCTGAGGCCATTTTAGGAGGGGGGGAGGAAGAGTGGTTTTTGTCGAAGATTCAGTTGCTAAAAAAATCATTTAAATCTTAAAAAAGATTCGCAATGATCTTTTTATTTACAAAATTCTTATTTTCATGTTACAATCACCTTTGTAATAAAGTTTATTTTGTCTTCTATTATTGATGTCAAATAGAATTAAAAGTGTTGATAACATGTAACTTAATAAATATCGACGGATTATCTTGATGCTTCTAAAATATGGCATTAAAAGAAACAAAAACTTTTGTTTCGTTTGATTTGAGCTGAAAATATTATTCAGTCCTTATATAGGCTCTATAATATAGAGGTATAAGTAGGAAAACTAAACACGCCGCAAGAATCTCTTGTAATTTTTCTCAATTACTTGTGTGTGCTAATTAGCGTTGTTTATTCAAGGATGAAATATTATACTATTTTCAAAAACATTGTACTCATAGTGAGACTAGTTAGAGATAAAAGTTAATAAGCTTAAAGAATAAATTTTCTTCAATTAATTTTATTAAATACAAGATCATATTGGTGAATTTTACGTCAAAATAATCCTACAGCACAATCTATTATAAAAATCTATAAAATTCCGCCCAAGAGAAACAACTGTAATGCACGATGAAATGGAGCTTAAGCTGTTAATTTAGTAATTAATCACCTTAATGAGTTATGGGGTTTCATTTTAAACCGAGGGTTTCAACCTTAAAAATAATGAGTTGATATTGAGTTAAAATCATTTTACACTTTTTGACTTAATTGCTATTAACGTTAGTTATTTCACAGTTGTTTCTTAAATTCACTCCGTAAATAAATGAGCGTTAAGTTCAGAGTAGAAGGAACAAAGCAATTCATCTAGCACTTTTAATTAATATTCAAACAGCTTTCAAGATTGGAGAAAAAAGTTTAAAAAAAAACTTGTAAAGAAATGGTAAAGGCTAATCGACCATTAATTAATTATGCAGGAAAGCTAAAAAAATTAAACAAATTTGTGAATTGTTTACGAGTTTAATGGATTTCCAATGTTTTCAGCAGGAAACTTAATACTTGAAAGAAAGTAATGGAAAAAAACTCTTTCACATTTAATAATATTAATCTTAATTAAACATTAGTTAGTATTGAAATATTAATTTATTTATTTAGAGGGGCTGAGGTTTTTGCCGATAAGAGTGACCATGAAATATTCATTAGGCATTTTTCTGTTGATAATGTAATTAAAAACTTACTTATTACGGTTCTTGAATATATAATCGTCATGCAGGGAAAAAAGTTGAAGTAGGTTCCATGCTTTTCTCTCTTTAGTAGTGTATTGAAACTGAAAGAAGAGTTGGAAATTTTAAATATTGGAAAATAGACAAAATGAAAATAAGTTATTTATTTAACATTCCATATAATTAAAAATAAAAAAAACCATAAAGACAAATTTACGTTACATTTAATACGTGTTCGTTTATTTACAACAAGCATTTATTTATATATTTTTTAATTTTTGACATTTATTTCAGGAAAGTACTTCCAAAGTAAAGTCGAATTTTTATCATATATTTTTATTTTATTTTAATGGTAAGTATAAAATATTCAAAAAAACTAGCGTAACTAAATTACATTTTCAAATGAAATAAATTAAGGAAAAGTAGAAGCATACATATATGAAAGTTTTTTGAAGTTATAATATTTTTTTTTTCTAAAAAGAACACATTTATTTGATGTAGCGTTTTTAACTTGTTTTGTGAAAGGTAATTTATAGCGAAACACATTGCTTTTTAATGAGGATCTCTTATTTAAAGCTAAAAAGGGACAATTCAAATATAATTCATCGAATTTATGCAATTTTAATACATATCCATACAAGTTTCTTAAAAAATATTCATTCTCATTGCATCTATTGTTATTTCTTTCTTAATGCATTCTAGTTCCTTCAAATATTTACCTTTTAATTTCCCACGTAATTTATATGTTAAAAATTGTTGTAATGTATTGATAAAGTTAAGAAATAAAATATTGCATACACAATCCTTTAAAATGAATAAGTTCGACTATTTTATCAGGAATGTAACCAATTGAATTAATTTTTATATCATCCATTTTAAAACGCCAAATGCTGGAATTTATTACAATATATCATAGCTGCAGTAGAACATCATGAAAATTTCGTTTCAAGAGGTATTTTCAACATTGCATATCAAAGCAGTATTGTGTCTTGAATTTTTAGACATTTATGTCTTCAGTATCGTGTTATTGCTAAAGGCAGTTTTTTTTAAAACGTGTATATTTATTATTTTTTCTATTTTTTTTTTGAATTGTGCGTTTTTACCTATAACAACACTATAATCACTTTACTGTTCTATAAAAAAGTAATAGCTAATGCATTTTATTTGTGTCATGTATTTCAAATAACCCAGTGCTTCTCAAAATTTCATTATTTGCTACCTAATTTTTAATCACAACTTTCATTGCGTCCCCCCCCTATACAATAATAATGTATTGAATACAATACTAATGTTCTTTGATGTAAAGCTACAGTGCGACCTTAATTATAAACCGTAATAATTATCAAGACAAGTATTAAGTTTTGTATGTTTTACCTTCAAGTAACATATATTATAAGAAATAGTTACTTTTAAGTCATATGATAAGTGTTATGTTAGTATAATATTTAATAGAATATGTATTATGTTGTTAGTATTGAGAAATTAATTATCAAACACATTGTAAAGTACTGTGCGTATTATATATTATATCAATGTAGATGTGTATTTTACTTTTTAATAGGTAAGTATGTAATTTTTTGTTTTGTTTTCTTTAAATTACAAAAAAAAATTTAAATAATCTTTTCTTTTTAATTTTTTAATAAACTCGCAATTCACAGTTAATGAAACACTGAAACAACCTATATATATGTAACTACCTTTAAGTAGTGCAATGTACTACATCTCTTGTATAAGAAACGTAATTGACCAATTGAGATAAAACACAGATAACAGATACAAAAAGAACCATGAGTTACTTATTTACAATATGGTTCAGAATGGCTTCTTTAAAGAAATGTTTAAAAAAATTTTCAAAACAAAATTCACCAAAAGTAAAACTTATTTGCAAGTTTAAATGCAGTGATTAATTCACAATTTAAAAACCGATATATAATTTTCGTATCGATTTTTGAAAAACAATGATCTCATCTAAGTCAACTGGATTCTTTAGGACAATAGTATTTAAGAATCCCCATAAAAATAATACAAGTTGTATACCTTTTTTTGTATCGTTAGTAAACAATATATAACTTTTCTGTCCATGTTTTTTTACTTTATGTATTCTTCTTCAGTTTGTTTGTTCGTAATATATACATAAATATAAAGATATAAAATGAAGATTTATGATTTACAAAAGAATTTTGTCATTGTTTACATAAACAAAGTGCCTGGAAATTATGCTGTAATTTGTAAATATTTTTATAATAATATCATTAATGAACACTTTTTAAACAATGAATCTTTTAAAAGATTAGACTTGTCACATAAAGAAATTAATAATGGAATTATTGATATATATATAGAAAATTGGGTGTTTCCATTCAGACGATTAAATTTTCATACATTTTTTTAACGCCTAAATTCCATAAAAATCCTGTTAAATTTATAACACTAACAAATGGTTTTAAAACATATATCACTACTGCAGGTAAAATGCTGCATAATATTACACTAAACTTCATCAATAAGCAATGTATATAATAAAGCTATAATTAAAAATAGTAAACATATCACAGTGTTTTTTAAAAATAAAAATATTTATTCAGTTCATAGTTATGATTTTGAAGATTTTTTAATTCCATAGATATCATTGATATTATTAAAGTAATTTTAGAAAATCATAGTAATTACAACCTTAATATTAATTTTAAAAAAAATTAGAACTTTAACAGATTTAGTCTTAAAACAACTACAATAATTTTAATGATTCTTTGTATAAACAAACTAAAGATTTTCCTCAAGGTGGCCCTCCTAGCAATAATTTGGCTAATTTATACTTACTTTTCTTCGAATATAAATATATTCGTAATAATACCTACCTAATTCGGACCTACTTATTTTTGGTTAAAATAACAATGTTAACCCTAATATTACTTTTAATCCCAATTATTTAAACCTAATTAAAATTAATAGTAATCCAGATAAAACTAATTACTTGGATGTATCATTGTATATTACGGACTATAAATTACATAGCAATATTTATGATCAATGAGATTATTTTAATTTTAATAGATTATGGTTTTATTTGTAATAATAGTTAAACTTATCTAGAAATTTCTTACTTTCCCTGTGGCCCAGAGTATTGGTAAAGTCATGTGAAGGTTGGCTGGCCCAAAAACTTTGTTTAAACCTGCAATCCTGGTTCCTAAGGCCAGGGGTTTTCTTTAGTACTACAGTGGCTAAGACTTAATTCTATCATGGCTATAGTTATATCAGGTTTATAACTATTTTGTGTATAGTTTTGTAATATATGTATTACAAAATAGGGTACATTATAAATATATATATATATATATATATATATATATATAATGTACCGTATTATACCTCGCAAAACTTGTCCTATGAATTTTGAACCACCCTGAAAGCAATTAGTTTTAAAGCGGAATTTATAGGGTTCAAATTCCCTTAAATGACAAAAATAAGTCCTAAAACTTCCTGCAAAATTCACGTTCTTTTGTAAAGTCTACAGAATTTTCAAACTTCAATGAATTAAATTGAAGGGTTGCAAGACATTTTTCATTAGAAATAACTTCTGTACATATATAAAAAGGAGTTATATGGTTATACAGATAATAATGACAATAATGTTCTTTTAAGTGTAAAATTATTTCTTTAAAAAAAAACACATTGTTTTACGATAAATATTTTTTTACTGTTACTTACGCATGCCTGAAAGAAAGTCCATCATCGATTAATATAAATCATTAACATACACAAGATAAAATTTAAAATCTGAGGTATTTAAACTTTACAAGAAATTTTAATTCAAATATAGGATGTTACGTAAAATATTAGAGTTTCAGCACCACCGTGCATGCACGGCGTGCGCAGCGCCTTCTGAACTGATGCTGAAAATGTAAAAATAGAGAGCTGTAGTGGGACGTTGAAAATAGTTAATGATTATTTGTTTGTGGCGAACGTTTAGTGAGACCTAAGTATGCCTCTTCGACGAACATTCACGGAGTTTGGAAGGGGGCTGATTATCGGCCTTTGAAAGAGGAGGATTTTCCTATTACGCAATAAGAGCTCGTGCGCAGTGGAACAGTTCCCCAGTGATGCGAGTTTGGAATCAGTGGACCGACAAGCTTCAAGCAAATCGAAGAACTGGCAGTGGACGACGGAAGGTGACGTCAAAGAGCGAAGCTCGACATCTGCTCCGCATGGTGGTGAATAACCATACAGCTTCCTCCAGGCAGTTGGCAGCATGCTGGTCTACTGCTACAGGTGTACTAATGTCGGCTTCGTCAATACGTTGACGTCTGGTGCACCGTTAATTGCGTGCAAGGGATACAGGATCCCCATCACGTCAAACCATCGGCGTCTGCGTCTGCAATGGGCTCATGTGCTCATGTGCTCATGGGCTAAAACTATTCTGTCATGAATATAGTTATCTCAGATATATAACTATTTTTTGTATATTTTTGTAATATGTATATATAAATGTAAATATATATAGTCATTTTTTGATGCTTAGATATATTTTCTTTTGTTTTGGTTTGCTTTTCATGGCTATCAATTCCATAATTTTGCATTTGTTTTCTAAAATAATTCACTATGTTTATATTTATTTTATTGAAATATACATAAATGACTGAACATTTATAGGAATATGTCCTTACAATTTGATTCTACTTATGAAAAATGTATTTGGAAGTAAGTTAAAGATTACCGTTTAAAAAAGATTATAGTTAAATAAGGAACTCTCTGATAATCAATGATTATGCAATTTTATAGTATCCATCTGTGGTTTTTTTTAAGATTGCAATATTAATAAGTATTTTTACTAACAAACGGTTGCTTCTATAATTATTGCATTAAATTTAAAATATGGTTAAAAATATTTGTAAGACTAAATTTCACATATGTTACGTATTAGAGTGTTTCTTTTTTTTCTATTGACAAAATAAAAATTTATATGTTTTTGATCAGTAACTTAATTATTAAATGTTTTATAATGGTTCCTTTAAGAATGAGGTGTAACTTTAATGAATGATTGAAGAAATGGTATTTATTAAATCTAAAATAGATTAACTTCACAAAATAATTTTTGAAAAACTGAAATAAAAATCGGCAGAAGTTTAGTAATACTTTATCCT
>BMAO01022105.1:0-94487 GCA_019973975.1 Trichonephila clavata
ACAGATACAATTTAAGAACATGTCAAATCAAGGGTGGCCAAATAGTGGCCTGTGTGAGACATGCGGTCTTTGGAGAGTTTTTATTTGTGGGAAACAAATAAAACCTCGCTGTAGATTGTCAGAAAACCGAATAGAGAGAAATTATTTCTTATATTTAAGTCAACATATATTTGAGGGCAAAGGTTTTCTTGCACGGTGATCAACAAGAGTAAATGTAGAGGCAAATTAACTGACTTTAGCTTACATGCTCTAACGAAAATTTCAGCAATCTCCCACCTGATTTGAAAACAAATTGTAGAAAAGTGTGAGAGAGGTTTCATTTTGTTTTATTAAACAGGTTTTAAAATTAAATGTGCTTGTGTGTGTGCAGTTATAAATATGAATTGAGCACCATAAATAAATTAAATAAAACTACCACTATTTTATTTAACGTATATTTATTATTTTTTATGGAAAATGTTATCTTTTCTGAGATGCTAGCTAACTAAGGTATGCAATCAGGGACATCTTAAAATTCCTTGAGGCCCTGGGCCCAGAGAAATCTTGAGGTCCTGAGCCCCTATACAAAAGAAGGCTCTACCTGAAATCTTTAAAAGTAGATTATAGCCATATATCGTCAAATACTCATTTAAACGGTAATTTGAAACAAATAAATGTGCACCACTCACAATCTCAAAAACCTGGGCACAAACCGGCTCAGCCGATGGCTGCATTTCCCCTAAAAGAGTTTAATAATTGTTTATGATATTAGGCCTAGGTCTAGACACGGACAACGGTCATCACATAATAAGACAGTCTTACCACTTTTGCCAGTTGACATGCAATTTCAAATTTTCTGTTTTTCGGAGAATATTTGCGGAAATAATATTTGACCATTAAAATTATCCAGATCTTTGTCTTATTAAGACAGGGTCGAGATTGAAACTAGGCCCCCACTGAGGGCGAGGGCGAGGTCCTGGGCCCGGGCCCAGTTGGTCCATGCCTTAAGACGTCCCTGCATGCAATCCTTTAAAAAGGTGAGGCTCTTTGTTATTCTTCGCTTCCACATTGTGGCCCTAGAGCCAAAACAATTGCACGCCTCCGCTTTAAGTAATATAATTCTCTCTATCTTACTTAAAAGAATTTCTAAGTCGAAATAAAAAATTTGAAAATTTATATCAGACTTGTGTATAAGTGTGTATTTATTTGCAGTTTTCTAACTCTTCCTCTCCTCAAATAATATCCCCATATTCACTAGACATTAATATAATAATTATTATTATAATAATTATTACAATAATAATTACAATAATCATTACAATTATTATTACAATAATTATTACAATTATAAAAACAACAATTATTACAATATTTATTACAATTATAAAAACAACAATTATTACAATAATTATTACAATTATTATTAGAATAATTATTTCAATTATTATTACAATAATTGTTTTCTTAGAATTGTAATGGAATTTCCAATGTTTTGGAACTATTTTCTCGGTATTTTCAATGTTCTAAGTTAAAATTAAATTCATGATTGCCAGAATTTTATGATTGTTATAATTGCCTGTATATAATTAAGGTGATTAAAATTATTAATTAAAAACATAAACCACACCAAGTACGAATTTAAGTAAGTCTTTTAAGTAAACCATTTTTACAAAGTATAATGCTTTTCAAAATAAAAAAAAACTATTATTGGTTAAGCTTAACTTGCATTTAAAATGGATGTTTACATTTGAGGAAGTATTATTAACGTGAAACCACAAAAGGCGGAAATTTAAATTTAAAATAAGGAAACACATGAAATTCGAAATTTGAAATAAAATCCTTAAATGAAAATATCAACCACTGAGTTAAATTTAAATGAGCCATTTATTTATAAAGAAAAATTCTTATCCAACGTTATTGATTTCACTAAGCCTATTTTTAAAATGTAAACTTCCATTTCAGAAAGCCTTCTTTTATTATTTTAAAACCACAAGAGAGGAAATTGAAATTCACACACACACACACAGGGCAAGATAATATAAATATTAAAAAATATCGAAATTAGGAATAAAAATTGATTTTATAATGTAACATTTCTAATCACCTTTAAAAAGTTTTTCAACCTGACGTCATCCTACTAACAATATTCAATAACTGTATTTTTAAAGTATGTTAATAATTTAAAATTATTAACATTATATATTTTTTTAAATAATTTTTGTTGTTTATTTTTTTTCAATAGTAAACAATTAAATGTTAAATTACTTAATTTACCAAAAATATTTGATTTAAACAATTAAAAAAAATTGTTTATTAGTATTAATACTATTCATTTTTCAATTTTTTTATTTGCTTCCTTTTTCAGCATTTTTGTTCATTAAACCTAAGAACTTTGACGGAACTCTTTTGCCACAAGTGAAAAACAAAATGGGCCGAAAAAATTTAAGTCCCTCGTAATACGGAGATTTTTGGAAGACCAAAATATGTGTACGCAAATATAGTTTCTAAAATTAATTTCCAGTATTTAGAAATATCGTGATTACATATCCCTGAATTGCATATTAGTTACCCAATTTCTACTTTAATTATTACGTTTTGTAATATTACTATGCTTCCAATATAATTTCAAACATGTTTATTGCATTTAAAATCAAACAGCATGTAACATAAAATTGTCTACGTTTAAGAAGTAAATTTATTCCGTGAAGAATAATTATGTTATTATAATTTCTATCAAAAATATTTAAAAAAATTTGTTGAAAACATTTTAAGCCACATCCTCTGTACCTTTGCCTACAGGAACGTCTTAAGGCATGGGCCAAATGGGCCTGGGCCCAGGGCCTCGGCCCCAACAGAGTCCTTGTTTCGTTCTCGACTCAACCTTAATAAGATTATAATTCGAATAATTCCAACGGTTAAATGTTATTCCCAGTTGTATTCTCCGAAAAACTGGGAATTTTTGGACTGTATGTCAATTGGTTACATGTGATGACCATCAACCATGTATAGGCTTAGGCCTAGCACCATATACCATCATTACTCATGCTGTCAAAAAGCAGTAATCGGTCGAGCCGGCTTGTGCGACTGTAAATCATGCACATTTATTTGTTTTGGGTTATTGTTTGTACGAAGTATTTGGACAACGTATGCTATGTACTGTCTAATTTAAGAGTCATGTGAGGCCCCCATTTGCGCAGGGGTTTTGAGCCTACTTTTTGAGCAAGGGTCCAGGGTCTCAAGAAGCCTTAGACGTCCCTGTTTGCCTACATTATTTGAAATAAACTATTACTTATTCAAAAACAGAAATAGCATTCGTAACAGTTGGAACGTAAGTTGCCAAAAATAATTGTTCTCTTAAATGTTGATACAAGAAAGAAAAGTCTAATGAAGCGATAAATTTCTTCAATTTCACCGAAAATAGCTGTAGTATTATATTATTCTTTTAATGATCCCCAAAAGGGGGAACATTTGACGATAAAAAAAAAGGAAGCCTATTTATCTTATTAAGCTGTTAAGTCTTATTTTACAAGATTACTCGGTAGTTTTTGGGAAAGAATTACAAATCAAATTTTTAAAGTTCATTGATTAATTTTCCAAAGCTACCGAAATACAATAGCAAACATATGTTTTGTAAATATAAAAGAACTATTGAAAATGTCCAGTTAATAAGTTTGGTTAATATATACAAAGTTGTACCCCGATTTAATGAATTCAAAGGGACCGAACATTTTGTTCGTTAATTCGGGGTTATTCGTTATTTCGGAGTCCAAATAAAATGCAACTTTTTTTTTGCATTCGCCTTTGCATAGATATAAATTGTACACTTTTTATTCACAAGCTAAAAATACGATTTGTGAATTATTAATTATTACTAGGAAATTTTGAAATATTGACCAACAGATGTTTAACGAGCTTTTGTGACTCCGGACCGGAAAGAGACCTTTTTCGATTTTATGCAGAGAAGAAAACGTTGTATATTCTTTACATCCTACTCCATAAGGCATGCTTTCACAGTTTCTAAACAACATAAAACATTAGAAACTGTAGCAGTTTTGACAGGAGTTTCGTTATCAA
Organism: Trichonephila clavata; assembly: GCA_019973975.1. NCBI lineage: Eukaryota > Metazoa > Arthropoda > Arachnida > Araneae > Nephilidae > Trichonephila > Trichonephila clavata. The sequence continues at coordinate 4,054 of BMAO01022105.1, forward strand.
TTTTTGCATCAGAATCGCTAATCAATGTGGCTCCAACAAATCAACTATTTCATCAACATCAGTTGCACAGAAAAGGCAGTTCGTCATCATATGTTACATAATCATTAAAATCTTAGAATATCCCTTGTGTTGTGGAATAGGAGGAGATAAGAAAAGAATTTCCTGTCCTATTCAACACACAAGATAGGTTACATTCCTGACTCACATGCCCCTGTACAGTTTAATAGTAGTTTGTACTCTTTACCGTCAAAATTTGCTTCTGACGAGAAAAGTCTTTCTGTTCCAAATAAAAAGGGAGTCAATAAAAAAAATTCAATTTTTTTTCTAATATAACTAAGTAAAAATATTTTTCTTTCTATTGTTGAAATAATTTGTTAATTTTCGGATCATTTTTTGTTAAATAAGGGTTTTTTTGCCTTCATTTAATTGCAGAAATGGAAACATTCGTTAAATCGCAAAATTCGTCAAACAGGTGTTCGTTAAATCGTGGTCCGACTGTATATATATATATATATATATATATACAGTCGACTCTCAATAATTCGAAGTTGAAGAGACCAATAAAAAATTTCGAATTATCAAGAGTTTCAATTATCAAGAGGGTAGGAAAAAACTCCCAATATACACGAAGCGAAATTTTTTGTAAGGTATTTAAATTTAAAACTGTATAGTAAAACAACAATCGCACATAAAAAAACTATTTTAAAGTATTTTTAAAAACTACATATTATATACAATATAAGTATTAGATAGAAGTTAAAAATCCTTTATTAAAAAAATACACATTTATGTATTAAAACAATATATACTGTACATAATTAAATTTTTTTGACGAAAAAATCTGTTATCTTTTTTGTTTTGTTTCATGGCATTCAATCTAACTCTGTCAATAGATTTTTTCTAGAATAAATGAAGCTTGAAAAACATCCGCATCAACATGATTTGGAAGGGAAAATTTGCGTAGTTTGTTTAGTGAAACTTTAAGCTTCTGTCAGAGTTATCGGAGTCAATTCCGATAGTCATTAAAGGGGCTACGTTACGGGGAAGACAAGCAGAGACAATACAACACAAAACATGTAAGCTCCAACCTGTTTGCTACTTGACTCTACATGGTAGTGAGTGTTTTAACTGTCGAGAGGTTTTTGAGAACACTTTGAATTATCGCGTATTATATTCCGGCCAGCCACAGACTTTACTTCGAAGTATTGAGTGTACCAAAACGTGTTCTTTTAATTTGAAATATTAAGAGTTTTTCTAGGGGCTGAGCATATGGTTTGAATTAGCAAGAGATTCGTATTATCGAAGGTTTGAATTATCAAAAGTCGAGTGCATATATATATATATATATATATATATATATTTTATTGTATACGCGTATATGCATGCAAATGAATATGTGTGAAATGTAAGCTTATTCAAAGTAGTAATAGTTTATTTCTTAAATTTGTATTGCATTAGGAGGAAAAAATAATCAGGACATTTATTGATAATACCTTAAAGTTAATTCTATTCCTTTTTATTAAATGAATTTATCCAGAATGGATTTAAGTGCTTTTAAAATTATGTGTTATCTTTTCTCTTTGTGGATTAGTGATTCTCCGTTGACATTAGTTAATTTTTTCTAGTGCACTTTATTTGATTGTTAATTTTCTCTAACATACAGTTTTTATCTTTCAAAAACTTATAGGTTATCACCACAATAGATTTGTTGCTTGCAGACGTTTTTGGAGATGTAATATTTCACCATATGCTACGAAATATTTTATTACAAAACCACACAATTCGTACCATATGTGTTCATCTTTCTCTGTGTATTTCCTGTCACTCATTTTCCTCAACTGTAACATCAGAACACGACCAAACGAATCAAAACCGCACCGTATCCAAAAGAAGGGTGTGTGCCCTAATCAATGAAAGTTAAATGTCCAGTCCAATCGCTTCTGTAAGAAACAGACGATTCTTCGAGAGTGAAACCGAACGTGTGGGGGGGGGGGGAGAGAACGAGTGAAGGAGGGGGGTGAGTAGAAAATGCAGCCATAAAACAGACGAAACAAGTCGTACGTGACCCAAGAACTCGTCTTAATACACGCTTTTACTTAAAAGCAAAAGATAAAAAAGAACAGCAATAATGAAATATTCTCCTAGCGAACAAATCTTCCTCGAAGTTCATAGGTTAGGCGGTCCCGCCTCGAACTCGTACGACGGTCTCAGACCTGATGCCAAAAAGAAAAAAAAAGAAAAAGGAAGTAAAAAACGAATAAATAAACACGATCAAAATTCGAGGCGTTGTCCGTCCGTTGGGCACGCGTCTCTGTCACAGGTGACGGACGGACACCTGTTACTTCTCGCGCTTACCGCTTCTTAAATTCGCACCCTAAAAATTTGTGGAGGGTCTCTGTTGGTAGCCCTCGCGCCAAACGATCGTGTGTAGCAATCGCCACCCCCAACAATCGATTCTGAGGGATTTTATCAAAGATTTTTAATCATATGTACTCCCGCTGGACATTGCGGTGTTTAAGAGTATCGCTAAAAATCGCCCGAGGCCCGGAAGTTACCAAAAGAAAAAAACAAAAAATTTACGATTTTTGCTTCTTTATCTACAACATATTTCAACTTTCCCCCTTTCGCATTTGTCTCTGTTTATTAATTTCTTTTTTAAATCTTTTTTTTTTAGTTCGCTCTTAAGCCGAGTTCTGTGTTTAGGTGGGGCTCGGTCAGGTGAAGCAAGGTTGGCAATGAGGGGTTGAAAGGTGTGCAGAATGTGACGAATGCGTCCAGATCAGGTGAAAAATGTGACGTTTGGCTTTTAAGCGTGTGTGAAGCGCCTGACAATGATTGAGGTTAGACATCGGTTGTAATTAATGCTTTTTTAACTGAGCTCTCTTGCCGAAAGACACAGAAAATTGGTAGAGCAATATTTTAGAACATTTAAATGTAGATTGTTATATCAATTTATCTTGAAATGATTTCCTAATTAAAATCTGAAGAGGCAGTTCTTAACTTTTATCTTGGGCGGTCCTCTGTGGCGTATACAAGGGTGGAGTTTGGAGGCTCCCCCCTCCCAACATAAACCAATGGATTTTTAATTTTTATCACAGGCATTACCCCTCTGTGCTTTCGGTTACGTGTTTTTTAGAATATACACCCTCTCCTAAAGAAAAATCTATTTACGCTTCTGACGTCACTAAAAACTTTATAAATCAATCCAAACACACACGCACAACATTGCATTACAAATCAAAAGCAGGAACCACTAAAAATTTATTTAGCTTCTTAAAACCTTATTAGACCAGAATAATAACTGTAAAATAAAAAAAGAAATTAACGCTAAAAATTAGTCATTTTTAGATATTTCCCTCGAGATATATCAGAATTTTTTTTCATGTTTGATACAACAGAAAGAAAATTATTTTTATTGGCAATCTTTTTTTTCAATGGCTTAATATCTGTTTCTATTTGATATAATTTTGTTAATTTAGAATAATAATTAGCATATTTATATATTCAACTCTTGACTGTTTCTTTTAAATATTTTCTCGTATTGTTATTTCACAATTGCTAATCTTTTGTAACATATGACTTAATTATATTATTCTCTAAGGTTTTACATTGAGAAACTGACATGCCTGTTGAAAAACTGACATGTCATTACATTACTGTAATGTGTAGCCTTAAAAGAAATGGAACATGTAAGATAAAAACTGGGATTTACAATACTATTTATTAAAAGAATTTTAATTGGTAATGATTAAAAAGGAAACGAAAAAAGTATATTTTACTTCCCCCTCCCCCAAAGTAAACATTTGGTTGCTGTTAAAATAGGGAATATTTTTTCGAACGAAAATGTAATTTTAAAGGGAGTAAATTTTTTAAATAATTTACAAAACTCTTATAATATATTTTGTACTGAAATGTTCGCAGAAAATTTTCCTTGTCTATTGGTAATTTTATAGAATAATGTTTTAACAGTATGAATTCATTCTTATACTTGGAAAAATGTGAAAAAAAAAATCTTCTAAAAAGAGTTTTAATACTATTTAATGAATTTAAAAAACTACAGATTTATGTAAAAAAATATCCACAAATTCTTCTTTTTTACAGTTCGTATTATTTTTCTTACTATAAATTTGCTGTCTATGTGTTATTTTTGAAATTTAGAAAGTACTCGTATTTCTCTTAAGACAATTGTAATGATTCTTCAATGAATCGGTGTGCTGTTAGAATTTGATTGTCTTTACATTTGAATTTGTACTTCCAAACGTTAGCAGAATATTTGTGTTATATTGAAAAGCTATATTATATTGACTATTGAAAGACTATTTCAATTTAAAACTGTATCATATTGACTATTGAAAGACCATTTCATGTGTTTTTTTTACATGACCTTTAAAGGGAGTTCTATGTTTAGGATATAAGTAATCGAAATAAGGTAGATTCAACGAAAAACATTTTTGTTATTTTTATGAAAGGAAATTAAAATATTTATTCGACTATAAATATTGAAAAAAAATAGCATTTAATGGGGCGTAATAATAATAATAATAATTTAATATGGGAATGATTTTAAGCCACTATCTTTTAAAACTAAGAACAAATCACATAGATAGAGCTAAGCCTAACCGTATCGATTTTTTTTAAAGCCGCCATCCTACTTTTCTTAATTTATTTTTGAGACATGTAAACATGTACATTCTACAAACAATTTTTTGTTTACCGTATAAAATAAAATAAAAATATTTGTTCGACGGCAAACATTTGGGGGGGGGGGAATGCTGTTTTCTAATATGTAAATGGATTTTTTATTGCGCATTTTCAAATCTAAGAACAAATTGTCGAGATGGTTAAACCAAACCATATCGAATTATATTTAAACAACCATCCTGCTTTTAACTCAAAAACAAAAGCTGTCAAAAGGTTTAAAAAAAAGATGGAAAGAATACTAAGTCAATTTTCTACGAGAATTTTGTAAATTCACATTTTTAGCCGCCATTCTTAAAGCTTAGAACAAATCGCAGAGATGGCTAAGCCTAACCATATCGAATTCTATTTAAACAACCGTCCTATTTTTACCTCAAAAGCATAAGTTGTCAAAGAGGTTAAAAAAATAAAAAAAGATGGAAGGAAAATTAAGTCAATATTCTGCGAGAAGTTTCCTTTCAGAAGAGCTGCCTGGAGTTGATTTTGGGGCTATAAATAGAGTTAGACTGGTTGAATTATTTCGCTCAGCGGGGTCGTAATTAAAGAAGAACGATTGCTATTCTGTCGGTGTCAGCTTGGGAACGAATTTAAGAAAGTAATCATTCCATCAAAGCTTGTGATATCACTGAGCTGGCATCTGTTCCGTTTTTGCTTCGTTAAGCCCATGCAATTTGTACTAATTTGCTTGGAATATTGGTATGTGTAGCTTGGAGTATATAAATCTATTTTTCGAACATTTTTGGATGATTATCTTGTAATACGTTGTGATATGAGATGAAATATAAAAAGAAAACAATCCATTGCCAATCCATCTATAAATTTTATCGAAAAATATTTAATTTTGGTACTTTGGTATAGTTTGTCAGTCTTTATTGGTGACAACACACAATATACGCATAAAAAATGTTTGGCTGTTATCATCCATTTTGATGTATTATTAAAAAGACGTTTCTGATAAGAAAAGATCCCGACTCTTGTTTTGAAAACGTGGTGGTAAACTATTACCAGCGAGAATATTCCATTTGGCGTTGGTTATATCATTTTCGGCGACTCGGGCATAACAATTAAAAGGTTAATTTTTGATTAATATACTGGTTTTATTAGCACCAAAGACAACACGGACAATGATGTTCATTATGTTTTGTTAATATTAATACCTCTATAACTTTTTCTCAATTTGTCTTGCGTCTGTGTTTCAAAACTCGAGGACTTTTAATGTTTGCATGATTGAAATTTACTTAAACGAAACAAGATACCAACAAGTTCTATCATTTCTAAACACAAAATACTGCAGCAAAAATAAAATAAAGTAAAATATGAAATGTGGTCTTTCTAAAAACGGTGGTGATGTCATATAATTATAAATAGAACAGCGACCTGTTACATATGCTAATGCGTACTCGTTCCATTAGAGTCATTATCTCTCTTTGAAGCAGATATGTAGATATGTAGAAGCAGAGATATGTATTTGTCTTTTTTATTTCTTTTTTGTGTGGAAATACAACAAGTATTGGAATAGTTCATACTGTTATAACTTTTTACGACATAAAAAATGCCAAATTTAGATAATTATTTTTTTTCAATGAAAATTGAGAATGTGTGACAATTATATTTTCATCTCTTCTCGAAAACGCTTAACCAGTTTCAGAGTTAAGTTCTCAGAATACAAACGTATTATTTGAAACCACAAAATATCATTTTTAACAGAATGTGTGGTATGTGAAATGTATACTAAAACTAAACTGTTGTAAAATTTTGTGGTGTATTTTTATAAATATAACTTAATATTAATAGTATAAATAAACTTTTTAATTTGTATTGCTTATTTTTTTAATACTTTGGAAAACATTCCCATACGATTTTGATAGTCTCTTAACGCCTTTATATCGACAACACATTGAAATTTTTCGAATAATTTTCCGTAATTTCTTGTGACAAAAAGGAAAGGAGCTTTATTTACTTAGATATTTTAATATGTGTGGAAGGAGGTTTTATATTAATATCTTGATAGTAATTGGAAATCATTTAATACTTATCTCTGTTCTTTTTAGAAAACTCTTTTCGTATTCAATTCTTTTTGATATTTTTAAATATTTTTTTATTTTATTATTCATACATAGATACGTTTTCCCAAGCTCTTTTGATAGTTTTCTGTGCCTCCTTACAGACAAAATACTGAAATTTCTCGAATAATTTTTCTCATTTATTGTGATAGAAATAAAAAAAAATATATTTCTATGCGTGTGAAAGGAGGGTTGATATTAATATCTCGATAGTAATTGGAAATCATTTAATACTTATCCTGTTCTTTTTAGAAACTATTTTCGTATTCATTCTTTTTGATATTTTTAATATTTTTTTTTTTTTTTATACATAGTTAATTTCCCAAGCTCTTTTGATAGTCTTCTGTGCCATCTTACAGACAAATACTGAAATTTCTCGAGTAATTTTTCATAATTTATTGTGACAGAAATAAAAAAATGATATTTCTATGCGTGTGAAAGGAGGTTTAATTAATATCTCGATAGTAATTGGAATCATTTAATACTTATCTCTGTTCTTTTTAGAAAACTCTTTTGTATTCAATTCTTTTTGATATTTTTAAATATTTTTTTATTTTATTATTCATACATAGTTACGTTTTCCCAAGCTCTTTTGATAGTTTTCTGTGCCTCCTTACAGACAAAATACTGAAATTTCTCGAATAATTTTTCTCATTTATTGTGATAGAAATAAAAAAAATATATTTTATGCGTGTGAAAGGAGGTTTATATTAATATCTCGATAGTAATTGGAAATCATTTAATACTTATTCTGTTTTTTTAGAAATCTTTTCGTATTAATTTTTTTATTTTTTTTTTTTATTTTATTATTCATATAGTTAGTTTCCAAGCTTTTTTATTTTCTGTTCTTCAGCATACTAAATTTTCGATATTTTTTTATTTATTGTATTTTTTTTTTTTTTTTTTTTTTTTTTTTTTTTTTTTTTTTTTTTTTTTTTTTTTTTTTTTTTTTTTTTTTTTTTTTTTTTTTTTTTTTTTTTTTTTTTTTTTTTTTTTTTTTTTTTTTTTTTTTTTTTTTTTTTTTTTTTTTTTTTTTTTATTTATTATATTATATTTTTTTTTTTTATAAAAAAATTACTTTATATAAGGAAATTGCTTTAATATAATATAATAAGCAAAAGGGGGAAGTATCAAATATTGGATGAGGTGACATGTCAGGGGCCAGTATGTTTATTATACCGTTTGTTAAGCTGAAGAGCTCTGTGGTGAAGTTAGATGTTTCATGACTCTTGTGGGAGTCATTTTTATGATGAAATAAGACAATTACATGAGTGCACTTCAAGTTTATTTGTAAAAAAAAAGTGCGTATTTGTGAAGAATATATCTAAAAATATTATAAAAATATGCTCTCAGAATTATAGATGCGAGTTATACGCCGGGATATATGGTAGCTATTTAGCTTTAATAAACTTGATATATTTCTCAGGGACATTTATTTAAACATCAGAATAATCACAGATTTTGTCCCCAGCACCGTAGTTTTTCGATGCAAGTTTTGTTTTTGATTTTTTTAAAAAAATTAAACTAATGCCTTAAGCGGTCAATTTCTTTTGAAAAAAGAAATTATTGCATATACAAGTAGCTAAACTTAAAACTTAACAGAATGCTCAAATGGAAGAATTTTATTTTAATTTTGAATTTTAAAGTTTTCATACTATTTTTTTTAATTTTATGACTGTAGAACTAAAGAATTCCCTAAATGTTTGCTTTTTATAAGTATAACTCATGCCATGAAAAATGTTTCATGTATCTTAAAAGAATTTCTCTCATACTTACAATTGATGTGGTTTGAAATTTAGGAGACGGGGTATGCCCGCTTATGTGTCGTCCTCTTCATTTGACTATGGTTCAAAATTACGAGGTCTGTCACCAAAAGTCCTCGAGTTGCTGAATAGTGCGATATTAATGTTCACTCTCTCATTCACACTTACAAAAAAATTATGTTCGTACCTCTTTTTCAAACGGTTGAGGAATTTGTTTGTGTTTTCATATATATATATATATATATATATATTAAAATTTAAGGTTTTTAAATATATATATAGACTTACCATTATTTTATCATAATTTACTAATTTTACTTTTATGCGGTACTATTAATACTCCTTTGTATTTGGCGGGAAACATAAACCTGTTGCTGTGCTCACAAAGTAAGTTTTATTTTCAATTTTTTTACATCGATTTTAACTCTATACTAGTAAGCACGTAGGCCATTAAATTTTATCGTTATATATTAATAATATTGTGTATTTTATTTGTAGTAGCTACATTTCTCTTAATATTTCTTCCTTTCCCTATGGCCCAATGTATAGGCCAACTACGGGTGAAGGTTGACTGGTCAAAAAACTTTATTTAAAACCGCAATCTTGGTTCTAAACGCCAAGAGTTTGCTGTTGTATTACTGTGGCTAACATTTCTTATCTTAACTGCGTACTCTTAGGTTTATAACTACAGTCGATTCTCGATAATTCGAAGTTGGAGGCACCAATGAAAAACTTCGAATTACCAAGAGTTCGAATTTTCAAGAGGGTAGAAAAAAAAACTGCCAAAATACATACAATATAAATATTATACAGAAGTTAAAAGTCCTGTATTAAAAAATACATTCAATACGTTCACACACAATCCTATGCATCTCATCTTCACAATAGTGGACCATCCTTTCTGAGCACATGTGTAGCAAGGCCACGTGTTAAACGAAAGATTTGGATGGTTGACAACAGGTGCGGTTGGTCTATTGTCCACTTGAAGAAGGAAAACAATAAAAGTATATTTTCGCCTGATGAACCAGAAAAGACTAAGAAGGGGTAGCAGACAGAGACATTACACGGTTTTTTTTTGTTTCATGGCATTCAATCTAACTCTGCCAATAGATTTTTCTAGAATAAATGAAGCTTGAAAAACATCCGCATCAACATGATTTGAAGGGAAAATTTGCGTAGTTTGTTTAGTGAAACTTAAGCTTCTGTCAGAGTTATCGGAGTCAATTCCGATAGTCATTAAAGGGGCTTCATTACAGAGGAGACACACAGAGACAAAACAACACAAAACATGTATGCTCCAACCTGTTTGCTAAAGAACTCTACATGATAGTGAGTGCTCAAATAGTCGTGTGTTTTATAAGATAACTTCGAATTATTGCGTATTGTAGTCTGGCCAGCCACAGATTTTACTTCGAATTATTGAGTGTACCCAAACGTATTGTTTTAGTTCGAAATATCGAGAGTTTTTCTAGGGACTGAACATATACTTCGAATTATCGAGAGGTTTGTATTATCAAATGTTTGAATTATCGAGAGTCGACTGTATTTGTATTTTATGGATTATATATTTATGGATTATATATTTATATATGCACACACAATTTGAGGCATGGTGTAATACTAAGTCTTACATTACAGTGGGGACAGAGATAATACCGGCTTTTTTTGGATTATTTTTCCATTTTCATTTCTTCTCAAGCAACATATTATACGTTGTCTTACCGATCCCTGTTCTTCATCGGATATTTTTAAGAATCTTAACTCCTGCCTTCACCACGAAGAAAATCCCGGATGAGAAGTATTTCAGTACCATGGACAAACTGCGTCGCTTAAAAACATTAGCATTACGAATTAAAAATATGTGCAAATCAAAGATAGAAAGAAGAAAATATCATTGCTTGTACAGCGAGCATACTGGCAAACCGGTCGTACCCACCTTTCGGTAGCCCGTACGGTGAACGGGCAGACCAGTTAAGGAGTTAAAATTAAATTAAATTTTCTAAACAAACCACTTTTACATTCATTGAGCATTATCAAAGGGGATCCAAACACGCCCAACTGAGTGACTCATCTCTACAAAGCATTCACCTTCTCAAACACAACCTCCCCGACAAACTGCGTCCAGAGCAGACAATCACACCTAATTAGCAGGCATGGATTTCTGGAAACTTCACGTTCGTTTTCACTCTAAACACAGAACAAACCACACCAAAATCCAAATAATTATGCAGATTAATTCTCTCTGCATTTTGCGTGGGGCGAACGAGAAGACAGGGTCTTCGAAAAGCGCTAATGAGCGTAAAGTGCCGGAGGTACAAGTGATAATGACCAGGAATTGTTGAAAAGCAGAGGGAGATCTTGGTGGTTCATATTCGCTCAGCAAAGGTGCGGGTTGTTAAAATGCGGACGGAAATATATGCATCTATTCTTCGAGCTTCAGGTCATCTTCTAAGCAAATAAAATTCTTTTTTACTCTTCCTGCACGTGTTAACGAGAAAGAGAGGACAATGAGGAAATTGTTGGGTTTTTACATGGTCAATGATTTACCGCTCGAAGTATTTGAACTTGGTATTTAGCACACGCTGCTTTGGTGGTGTTTTTCGTGATTTTAGGTTATATAATAAACATAAGATAGGGTTGCAGTTAAAAAGTAACAGTTAAGGGTTTTTGTTTCCTTTTTTTGTGTCGTTGTTTTCCAGACGTTCGTTGTGCTTTTCGAGTTTTTATTTTTGGAAGCGTGCAGGTTTGGCATTCCCTTTTTTGTATAATGATAGGATTTGTTTTAATTTCTCATTATCAACACGCTGTTAATTGAAGAAAATAAGCTTGCGTATTGTACTTGTAGCGTAAATAGGATAATTTTTGAAATTATGTTTTTGTGTGTGTTTATGCTGGTATTGTTATTAGCTATAAAAGAATTGTTGCGTGAGGAGTTTTAACATTTTGCAATAAATATTTCGTATAAAAAATGTTTTTAGAAAGTAAAAAAAACAACAAAAAAACCTGTTTTCTAATTTTTACTTGTACGTAGGAGTAGCTCCTGAAAAAAAAAAAGATCACTTGAATCTAAAAAACTTCGGATGATGATACTATGGAAAATTTTCATTTAATTTACTGTAAAAATTTTTATTAATGTTAAAAGTAGAATGTTTATTTTGTAAACATTTCGAAAGTTTCTGTGATTCGCACTTCTTTGCTAAAAGTTCAAGCAAAAGTAGGGTAATTCTTATGTTTATACTAAAATACTCTTCTATTAAATTCACTTTTTCTGTAATTCCTTGCATATCATTCTGAATGAAATTGTTAGAACGTTTTTATTGGATGAATTTTTATTCATATCAAGTACTTGATCATCACTGTTTTTCATTTGTAACTTTAACACTGTTTATTTTTATGCATTCCAAAGAGTTTTCGATTATATAAACTTATTTTTCCTCATTCTACTGTACGCAAACGATTTTTTTCTTTAAAAAAATTAGAATTTTGTAATAGATTTATGTTTTGAATGCGGAATAATTTTGAAATTGTTTTGTTATTCTGAATTCTAAATTTCTCTCTTTTTTTTTAACACTTGATTGCATTGAACAATTCCTTTTCGATTTTTTTAAAAAAATTTTTCTAAAACTTCCTTATTGCAGTATTTAGAAGTTTCCATTTTAATTTTTTTAACTTAGCCATGATCAGAAAAGGATATTTCTCTACTCTTCTAAAATATAATAAGAAGAGTTTTAAATCAGTAAATTTTAATTTTGAAAATAGTATAAATCGATCATCTTAAGATTTTATTATTACGATGCAGACTTTCGTATAGAATTTTCAATTCCTGAATATTCACGTTTTAAAAATAAAATTTGTTTTAAAATATATCCAAAAGATTTTAAACATCATGTATAATAAATAATTCTATTTAAAATTGTATTATTTAGCCATAAAATATTTTTTTAACATAATACTTGTTACTTAGTTACTATAAAAATGTTTTATTAAACTTATTTGAAACTCTTAAAGCTTGCAGATCAACTAAGAATTTTTAATTAATCATATTAGTTATTTTCCCAACTATAGTAATGTGTGACTAAACCATCTGTTTTAAATATAACATGTTGCTTTGGTCACAAACCATAAAAAAGAACAAAATTAATTATTATTAAATTAAAAAATTCTGTGTTGAATATTAACCGAATGAATTAATTTTGAATAAATGTGAGCAAAAATAGAAGGCTTTCTTAAAGTAAAATATATTTTAAAAATTTCGTCCACGATTTTTGTTAATTCATTTTTATTTTGAAGATGTGTTTCAATTAAAGAATTTGAAAAAAATCTGGTCTGAAATTTAGTTAAAATTTAGTTTAGTTAATTGAAGTTAGTTAGCTAAACTATGTAATTCATTTTTTCAATATTTTAATTTATGTACACAAAAACATTTATTAAATTGATTTTCATAAGGAATTTAAAATTAAAATAGATGATCTCGCGTAAGACATTACATGGAATGGACTTTTGCATAAAAATATTGGGTTTAAATTTAATATGCAAAGTAATAAAGTATCATAACAAAAAATAAACATTTTTACAATGAAATTTTTGTTACAAAAATTCATGGATTCATTTTTATACTTACTTTTTAATTTTTTATTTACATTTTTATGATTTTTTAAGAGCTTATGAGGCTTACAATTATACAGAATGAAATTAGAATACTTTCCAGCAGATTCACAGTCTTTCAGTGAAAAACATTTTGTTTATTTTGGCAAAAAATCAGTTCATAGAACAATTCAGAAATTAAATATCAACTTTTTAAAACAAATAGAAAAATAATAGATGTAAATTTGCATAATACTTTTATGTAAGTTATTTACTTCTGTTTTGAATGAATTTTAAAAGTTGAGATTCTGTTTAATAATGATAGAAGAAGCACCATAATATGTAAGCAGGAATTTTTATGAGTTAAATGGGCTGCTAATGCGGACTTTATCATCACTTTTGTTTTACAAATAATGAAAGATGATATCTAATTTAAATAATGAATAATTTACCTTAATATAGAAATTATTAATATGAGTAAATTTATTATATCTGAGAGTAATTATTAGCCCAACTTGATACTTATGTACTATCGCAACAATGCCAAAGTTCAAGATAACTCGCCAAGTTGTCAACTCCGATTTCGCATGTGTCGTACTAGCTGAATTGGCAACGTGTTTTGTTCGTTTCATGTAACGCCGCCAATACAGTTGCGATAATACGTAAGTACCTACAACTGTACACAAATCTTGTAATTTTTTTATATTTATGCATTACTATATAAAAATATTTTTGACCAAAACAGTGTATATTAACGTCGTAGAGAAAATCAAAACGAGGGCTATTGGCTATGGACTTCTTTATTTTTAACCATTGCCAAGCCTACACGTACTGAATTACAATATATTTAAACTATAGCAATTATATTTTTTTTCTGACTCTAAATCTGCATTACAAGCTGTATCTCAAAATTACCTCGGAAATTCACCAAGAATTTTAAAATACAGATCGTTCTCTCTTAAAAGATTTTTCTCATAAAATCTCAGTGGATACCGGCTCATTATGATATTGCTGGGAATGAGCATGCTGACTTTCTTTCTGAGAAAGGAGCCCTTTAGATCCAAAGACCCGCGAGAATTTAAACCTTTAATTCCTTAAGGCTTTTTTCTAATGTGGCCTTTAAGCATAGTTTTAAAATGGAAGTTGCGGAAATGTCGAAGGACAAGAACTGGACAATCTTGAACAAGAACACGTCCTGGATCCCTAGAGCTCCTAGAAAAGCTGCTGTATCTCATTTTAGACTTTTGACAGGTCATGACTATCTGAGATTGCATCTCTACAAAATTGGTATTGCCAACTCACCGGACTGTATTCTGTGTGACTCTGGTCAGCTTATGACCGCTGAACATTTGGTCGTGTGCCCTGCACTAATTAGTCTTAATTCAACTGTCGAAAGATATTGGAGAGCCCGTGCACTAATGGCATAGGTCAGGGATGGGCGAACTAATGGCACGTGACACACAATATTTTGAGCACATCACCTATCAAAACGGTTTGCATTTTAATTCAGAATAACAAAGTTCAAAATGAAGTATAGCGAACAAACGCGAGTGATCGGTCTCAGTTTTCAGCGAAATTTTCTTAGTTCAAAGAATTATCGGAAACGTTCAAGTTTATTGTGAACCCTGGTGTGGCTTTATTTAATAAACTGAACTTGTCCTAAATAGATTGGTTGGAAATTGAAAAATTTGAAATGCAACTGATTTATTTCCAGTTTTGTTCAATAGGGATTCAAAAATGTGTTGAAAAAAGGAGAAAGTTTGATTTTATTTAAACAGAAATAGTAACAAGCAATATAAGTAAAAATGCTAGTAATGAAATTTCGGAAACATGGAATTCGATTCCAGACACATTTAACAGTTTGAAGAAGCTGGACCATGCTATTTTAACCATATTTTCATCCACCTACGCCTGTGTGAGCCCTTATTTTCAGAGATGAATAACATTAAAGACTCGCTAAGAAACCGTTTGGCAGATGACTCCAATTCAGCATGCATTCTGCTAAAAGTAACATCTTACTATCCTAGTATAAGTTATTTTTTATCTAATCTGCAACAGCACACACACTAATGTTACTTTATAATTTGAATTACACATATATATATAACTAAAACATTTACTATTATAAAGTATAAAATGTAATTTTTGAAGTAAATAAAGAGTTTTGAGTAATTAGTATTCAGTTTTATTTTCCCAATAATTACGATTGTTTAAAGGCACTTCTAATACCTCTTTAAATATATCTTTTAGAAAAAATGGCACGTTGATCCATAAAGGTTCGCCCCCTCTGGCATAGGTGCTATTGTAGTGCGTGACATTTGTAAAATAAATTAATGTTTTAATTGTATTTAACAGTTCCTCAATTGATTTGGTGAAAATTTTGAAAATAACTTTTTTCCCCAACAAATCTTGCATCAATTTCCACATCATTTTCCAACAGTTAATCCGTACATATCATAAGGGCTACAACCAGATTTGAAACTAAGAACGAAAATAAATCCAACCCTTTTCAGATGGCAATATCTACAACCGTAACGAGCAGCTCGCTTTATAAATTGGGCAATCCCAACAAACCACATCGTTCTAACTGTCACCGTGTTTACACTTTACGACCATAGAGCTGCTTTGCATTCACAAGCCCAGCACGCGCTGTGCACCCAGTCCAGAGAAGGAATTAGTATGTTAATCCACTAATAGCCGCGGGTCAGGAAATGCATGTATACATCCCGCCATTGCAATCTGCTACTTTTATGAATGACTGCCACGGACAAGAGAGTAAAGAATTCCAAAAGGGTTTTTAAGGCTGGGGAGGGGGAAAGTAGCAGCCATAAGATAAAAAGGGGAGCATAACTTTGTTCCAAGGTGAAGGTGTACGCGCGTGCACGTGCAGTCGTGTGCACCTGTGAAGCAGAGACCAAGAAACCAGTCTCTTAGATCATAAAAAAAAGAAGAAAAATGTTATCGAAGCAAAGAAAAAGAAAAGAAGAAGGAAAAAAATGTGTTTATTTCTCTTTTCCGACTGTGGAATTGGTTTTACCTTTGTTGGCTAAAGGCGAGAGGCAGAAATGCCAGAATGAGATGAAAGTGTCGTTTGTAAAAGCAAATAGAGCATTCCAGTGTGTGTTTTAAGATCTACGAGAAGTTGGCTTAGCTGTTGCCAACTTCTTTTGTGAAGCTTAAACTTTCCAGACCGCATTGGTCTCATCAAACATCCATTTAGTTTCAAAGTAATCAGATGCAAATGAATATTAAGAAAACAGAATTAGTGTCAGAGCTAAGTATCAAATAATGATTTTAACAAAGCATGTTCGAAAATTAATAGTAAAGTTTATACAATGTATCTCATTTACATAGTAATATGTATTATTGAATAATTAAACGACATAAACATTTAAACAGATCTTTGGAAAGTGGTGCTTTTGTAATTTTTTGGTGTGAATCTTCGAAGCACCTATCATTTTAATACGAAAAATAGTTCGCTTCACACATTTTTTGAACAATTTCGGATAACAATTTAAATTTAAAAAATCTTATGATGATTGTTGTTGTTTTTTTATGTTTTAATACCATCTATGAAGTTTAATAATTTATAGAAAATAGTTGTCGGCATTTTTAAGTTTTTATATACAGTAAGAAAAGAGTAAATAAAATGTGAAAAGTAAAGTAGAAAAAGTTGCTATTTTATTTTGATAGACATAGAAATTTATAACGTAGAAGAAAATTGATTTTCCTTTTTTCATGATAATTATCACTATTCAAATCATAAAAAAAAATAATTTTGAGATAACTGACTGCGTATGGAGCCGTGATATTTAGTGTCATTTTAATTAAAATATGCATACAAAATTGTTAAAGTATCTGAACACGTTCGGAGTACTTTTTAACAAAATAGCATACTAAAACATTATAAATGCTCTTTTTGGACTCGATACCAATAAATATTACTATTTAACTATCAAAATTTAAAATAAATTACCTGGATTTTACAAAAATCGCAATTATAAGTGAAATTTTAGCAATATTTTTGAAAAACTTCAAAGTAGTTAGAGAAAAAAGTAATAAACATATATTAGTAAAAGTATTACTAAAACAAATTAGATGCATTTATCTGGAAAATGTACTAAAATTTTTATTTTTTATTTAAATTTGAAAATTTTAGAGCTGATTGAGTAAACATTATAAGAAATGTTACATTTTTTATGAGACCATTATTTAAATAACAAGCCATAAATCAAAAAGTATTCATACAATAAGAAATATTTTAGTGCGTTCTCTAGAAAATAACATAAATATCAGGTTCAAAAAGTTTTATGGAAATACATTCATAATATTTTGAGTTATCAGACTCGCCATGATAGATTTTGAGCAATTTAAATGCCCACTTCTGGTAGATCAAAACCCCACTTCCGGTTTTTCTAAATTTATAAAATTGATTGTAACTTGGCCTCTAGGTAGTGTAGAAACAAAACAAAGTATGTTTCGTAAAGTAAAAAGATAGCTCTATTCAATAAAATAAAAAACAAAAATATCTGTCTTGACTGAATTTGGTCATTTTCAACGTGTTCGGATACCTTAAAATAAAAAATTATTCAAAAAAATTTTTGGAAAAAAAATGAAGAAAAAAATGATATTTTTCAACACTTTTTCTTTTTTTATAGACAATACTTCTAAGGGGAAAAATTAATATTTTGCCTATGTGTAGCTAAGACTGAAGTTGGATTTTTGAAATATATCATTTATAAGAAGTGAATTTATTCATATTTTTATACATATCAGGGGAGAGAAATTGTAACAAAAAAACACCGGTTATTATTTTAATTGATTGTAATTCTCAAATTAATGTGAATTTTTTTCAAAATTCTTAGCTTAGGCTCTGTGCAGTAATTTAAGCGAAACATGTAAAATGGTATTATTATTGAATCGTTTTTCCGAAACGGAGAACCTTTTGAAAATATGTCATTATTTTCACCACTCCCTCCTCATAAGACAATTATGTAATGAATGCAATGGTAATGCACTTTGACGCTAAAACTACAATGCGACTTTATTTATAAACTGAACACATTATCAAAATAAGTATTATTTATAATTTGTATATAATTTTGTGTATAACAAGCCCATAGAAGTCAATAGTAATTACTACACTTGCATTTAATTTAGCATTGATAAATTAATTTTCAAATACTTTTTGCCGTACTGATGCATTTATATATTATATCAGCGTGAGTTTATATTTTATTTTTTATCTTGTTAGAATGTATTTTGTTTGGCTTCCTTTCAGTAATCAATAATTATTTTAAATCTTTTATTTTCATTTTTTCGATGTGTCCCCCCCCCATCTAGGGTTATTAAGCCACCCTAGGGGGAGGGCCCACAGTTTGAGAAACGCTGCGTTATACGTGCATAATATATTAGTTTTAAACTTTGAAATGCTTTTCAAAGAATCTTAATAATTGCATCATCAAATTTTGAAATATCCCAACCATCACATTTGAACTTGTATTAAAATTTTAAAAAAATACATATCTAATGCAGTTTTGAATTCAGTAGAGATATCACGTGGTTATATTTATCACGTGATCTTCATACATTTAGCCCATTCAAATGTCTGCAGGAGCCCATCAAAATTCATTCTATTAAGAGGACACAGTACGATTCAGTTGACAAAAATCGGTCAAAAATCAAATTTAATTTTTTTAGCCTTAACTATTTTTACACATTCACAAAATTTGAAAGCATTAAGTTTAAAAAACGCAAGAGTTGTGATAACTTTTACATTTGTTTTTATTCACATCCCAATGGCAAATCAAAACTTTAAACTGACTTATCTCGGAAAAATAAAATAACTAGTTTGTTTTCATTAAAATGGTAAGGCCTTTTTTCTATTGTGCATAATACTTGAAATTTTTTGTTCACTTGTTGCTAATAGTACATAAAATAAAAGTTGGTATGCATTTTTCAATCAAAGCAATACTTATTTTTTAAAAAATAATTGAATTTAGAGTTTAAACATTTTTTAAAGAATTTTCACACTAAGCATTCATAAAAAAAAGTATTGTACGAATATCAATCATGTTATCGCAAAACCCATACCAACTTTTGTTACACATTGTTTGAAGTACTTGTAAATCAAATTTCATATATGTACGTCAATTTTTGTAGGAGGCGTAGCATTTTAAAATAACTTCGAAAATTTCAAGTTTTTCCCATAAAAAATTAAATGATTAGCTTTTTATAAAATTTTGAGCACAAAATCTGTTTTATATAATACAAGCACATAGGAGGCACCCAAAAAATTATGAAAAGCAGTAAATTACAAAATTTTGTGTAAATCGTACCACTTAATACTAAAATTCCATAAATATAAACATTTTTCAAACATATCCCTAATAACAGTTCACGAATTGCTTCTTAAAATCCCCCTCACTTTTGCACAAATTTCCCATAAAGCGTCGTGCAACAAAAGTAAAAGCAAAACAACTGGCTTCCTTTTCAGTAATTTATGATTCTCAACAAACAGATCCCGAAATGCATACGTTCCCTCACAGAGGGAAAGAAATGCTGTGAAAACAGAGAAGCCGGCCTCCCAGGATGAGAGTGCTAGACGCATAAATATGTCGCTTGGGTACAAATGAAGCCTCTTCTGGAAATGGAGTTGTAACTTTATTCAGGCGACACCAGATCCCATACGCGCCTGTTCACGAGATTCTTTATGGGGAAGGAAAACTAGGACGAAGCTCTTCTCTGTCTCTCCCTGTTTCTGTAAAATGGAGGAAAAAGTGAAGTTTTTTTTAAATGTGCCGGAAGAATTTGTAATAGAATTCAGCTGTTTTATGTGAAAGAAAAGTTATAGGCGATATTAATAGGTCTGGTTAATACTGACGTAAAAATGGTCTAGACTAGAGGTGGGTAAACTTGTCCAGGGTTCGGGGTATTTCTTATTTTTTCAAGGTGTTGCAGTCCACCCAGTGGGTAAATATGTTGAGATAAGAAAATGGCCTACAGTATTTATTATAACGTAAGGTATCCGACTACTTGCGACAACTTAAAAAAAAAATGGAAATATGAGGATTTTTTGTTGTTTTTAGATTTGGTTTAGTACATTTTAAGAAAAAATATGCTGAAGTTAAGGAAGGAAAAAGAAATCGTTATTGCTAAAATGGAAAAGAAATAGGTAAAAATTTACAAAAACTATCATAAACGCTGCCCATTTTGTACCAAAAGTTTATGAACAAATTTTCAATTTTTCAATTCTGATGTATTGCTATGTTATTCTTTTTTGAATGACTTTTAGGATAAGAGATAGTTTAATTTTTACAAAAACTAGGACAATTTATCTTAGTTATTATATGAAATTGCTTAAAATATCAGTGATTATATTAACATAAGGAACTGTAAATTTTGTTATAAACCAGTGATTGATAAATCTCAAGGTTAAAACATTTCTACTATGATACAGAACATACACAAAAAATTTGAGTTAGTTAATTATTTTCAAAATATTTTTTTCAGCAATCGCTGTCCCCGTTTAAGTATTTTCAAAAAAAAAAAAAAAAAATTGGTGTAAAACGCGTTTTAAAGTTAACATGTGGCTTAAAGTAGTGGCATCCGCTTTTACTAAAACACTTGTAGTTTGTTTCCTAGTGCACGGAAAATAATAAACTTGGTATTTTTATAAAGCTAATAAGATGGCTTATATTATATAATCATAAGAAAATTTGTCAATTTTTGGCAAAATTCACAATTTTAGGGTAGTCAGATACCTTAATAACATTTCCCCCCTCAAGGTGACAAATTTGAAAATTAGAGGATTCTTCGTTTTAATTCAGCTTACATATGGGATTAAAATTTTGGATAAATTTTTAAAGGAATAACGCATCATTGGCTTATACACGAATTGGCTTATATTCAGAAATATGTGGGACGCACTGTCTTTAAATAAGATCACAATCTATTTTTCAACTGTTTCTGTAAACGCCATTAAATACTGCAAAAGAAATTTTTATTAAGTTTTTTGTGGATGTATGTGGAATCACTGGAAGAAATATGGTAAGCAGAAGATAACGAAATTAAATTTACAAAATGAAGTAATTAAAAATAATGTAAAACATCACTAGCAAATCTCTATACAATTTTGAGCAATTGCATGACAATACTGTCCCTTATAGTACTAAAAATCTTTGATTCCTAATTTAAATTTAATTTTGCCATTTGAGAACTAAATATTTATCTTATTTTATAAACAATTTTATGGCTTATGTTAGGAACCAAAATTACAATAAAAATGTATTTACTTCTGACATAAAACAATTAAAGTTACTGCGGATTTAATTTTCGAAATAAAAGAAATAAAAAATTATGTCGAGCATGCAAATATATATAGTTTTCTAATTCATGTTCCCTTTTCCATTTAATAATTTTCAGCACTTTTAAAATTTAAAGTTTGTATATATATATATATATTATATATATATATATATATACCAGCTGTGTGGTACACCCGTTCTTCGCACGGATGAATTGAAAAATTAAACAATACAGATTGAAGAATAAAGAAGTTTTTGATGGAGTTAATTTTACGTGAATTGCAAATTAAACAAAAAAAAAGCTTTTTGCATATCTCAGCTGTACAAAAAAACCATATTTGTTAAATTGTAAGTCTGAAGGTCTAACAGCTGATAAAGAGGGTTTTTTCTATTTATAACGTTTCGTAACTCTCTTGTGGTTCGATTTTTGAAAACACCTTCTTAAGCTAATAACACATTGTCACAAATTTTGTGTAATGAACGCTTAAAATAGTGTAAATAATTAATATCTGGATGTGTAATACGTTAATATTAGTTTTTGATGTATTAATTTTATGTTAAAATTATAATATTCGCAAGCAACGCCGTTCCTTACATTATAATGGCGATTTAATGGAAACATAGCCAAATGTTGGCATAGAGCCAAGTTGGCATCATTTTTGGCGACCACGTTGGCAACTTGGCAATTAATTGAACGGTGCAGAAGTTGCTTTGATGTGGCTCCACCTGGTGGGGAGCTGCAACAAAGAATATAGTACAAAATCCTTCTCCACAAAATAATACTTATACATGCCAATTTTCATAGCAATCGAATGAATGGTGTTGGAGTGAAGCGATTTCTTAAAAACAAACTTCCATTTATATATAAATAGATATTCGCTGATAATTAAAATTAACTAAAGATAGTTTACTAAACTGCCTATAAGCAACCAATAGAAGAAAAAAAATGGCCAGCTAAGGATAGAATTACAGCATAAAATTGGTCAAAAGCATTCTCTAAAGAAAGTAACATTATTTTATACTTAGAAAATATGAAACAATATAAATACATTCAAAACATTCTTTTTTTAAGAAGAACAATTGTAGAAACTAAAAGTATGTAAAAACTTCAAAAGAAATATACGTTAATAATCTAAGGAAATTTTCATACATGTATTTTAATCTTGAATTACTTTAAGGGGCGTTGATTTGTAATGAAAATGATACCGAAAAAAAAAATTATATTTTCATTATCAGTCACAAGATTTCGACCGGCGTAATTGCTAAATCAACGTTTCTCAAACTGTGGGGCGCGCCCCCCTTAGGGTGCGTGATAACTCTACGAGAGGGGTGCGAGCATATTGGGTCAAAAACAAAAGATTTTTAAAAGTTTTTAATTTACTGAAAGTAAACAAACAAAATACATTCTGACAAATAAAAAATAAAATACACACTTACACTGATATATTACACTAATAAATGTATCAGTGCTGCATATTGTATTTCATAATTATTTTAACAATTCTAAGTTAAGAATAAGTTTAATTATTAACATGACCCCATGGACTGGTCATATAAAAAGTTATATGCACAAATTGGCGTTTATCCTTATCATTTGTAAGGTTTATATTTAATCCCTTAACTGCCGATTAAAAGTTACGCGACTCATTTCCCAATGCCAACCATTTTCCTCATACGTATGTGATGTATTGGAAAAGGGGTGATGATAAAGAAGCAAGTCCTTCGCAAACATTGTCAAGGTCCTGTTATTGCATTCCAAAGCCTTCGGAATAGTTTTATGAATAGCAGTGCAGAGAAAAGATCGTACTTCATAAAAACGTATATATACGTCCGTTTTGTCTAAGCGAGACGTTTATATACGCCGGTGGCACTTAAGAGGTCAAGGTCGTATCGTAGTTTTAGCGTCAAAGTACGTCCATCCGGTATAGTGGTCAGTGAAGCTGACTGCGGTGCCGTTGGGACTGGGTTCGAATCCCGGAGAAGGCATGGATGTTTGTGTTGTAATCCTTTCTTCTGTCTGGTTGTATGCCCCCGTGTTATAGATTGCGTGGTGCACGGGGTTTATAAATGTTAAACAAAAAAAAAGTACAGTATTGTTGAATTCCAATACATTGTTATTGTATTAAGGGGGCGCGATGAAAATTAGGTTTGAATATTGGGTTGCGAATATTGAAACTTTGAGAAGCACTGCGCTAAATATATATCATTTTTACTTGAATAACTCATTATCAATTCATTCCGATATCTTTTAAATTTAACTCCGACTGCATTCAAGTGAGTTTTTCATTCTGAATTCATTCTTATTACTTAACAATCAGTTTAAAAATATAGTAATAAAATACATCATATAATTGACTCCAAAAAGACTTCAAAATTCACTTTGTGTGTTCTATGACGTGCTCTAGTTCACCGTATCTATGATACATGTTTAATAAGCTCTTCGTCCAGCGCACCGTAGTCTCTTTCAGGCTAATCATAAGCTGCATGCCTGGGAGGGATTATTTCGGTTAATGATTATTAAGATGACTTTGGCTATTTATAGATGTGACTCCATGCTTCTAAACTAGTATTAGAGAGGTACGCGCGGTGAGACATGAAAGAAGGAAGCTAAAAGATGTGTTTTTGGATTGATGTTTTTACGATTCTGTGAAGGGAATTGCTCTTAGAACAACCCTTTGGATTAGTTCGTTTCATCGTTTATCAATAATAGTAAAATATATTTAAGGTATCCGACTACACTACAATTGTGAATTTTGCCAAACATTTTCAAATTGTTTTATCTTTTTATTTTATAGGCCATCTTAATAGCTTTATAAAAATACCTAGTTTATTATTTTCCGTTCACTAGAACAAAACCTACAACTGTTTTAGTAAAAGCAGATGTCTTTACATTAAGCAAGATGTCATACTTTAAAGCGCGTTTTACTCGAAATGTGTTTTTTGAAAATGCTCAAACTGGGACAGTGATTGCTAAAAAAGTTTTGAAATAATTAAAGGAAATTTATTGGGTATGTTCCGTATAATAGTAAAATGTTTTAACTTTCGGATTTTTCAATCACTGTTTTATTACAAAATTTACAGTCCCTTATGTTAATATATAATCACTGTTTTTTTTTTAAACAATTTTATATAGTAACTAAGATAAAGTGCTCTAGTTTTTGTAAAAATTTAAAATTCTTTTATTCTGAAGGTAATTTCAAAAATGAATAACATAGTAACACATCAGAATTGAACAATTTGAAAATTTGTTTATAAATTTTTTTGTATAGAATGGTTATGTTTATGTTATTTTTGTAAATTTTTACCCATTAGTAAGAAGAATATTTTTTTATCTTCTTAATTTTTTGCATATTTTTCTTAAAATGTACTAAACAAATTTAAAAACTACAAAAAAATCTACATATCTCAACTTTTAAAAAACAAGTTATGGCAAGTAGTCGGAAACCTTAATGTGTTTGCTTTAAAACAGGGCAATATTGCTAAAATTTCAAAAACGCACCTTCTTTACGAAAAATTTATTTAAAGAAAGTTGTATTGTTAAGGAATTTGATAAATATCCAACGATTTCCTTTTTTTTTTTAACATTCTGTGCAAAAATATTAAATAAAATGAAACTTTTTCTAAGATTTTGATTAATTATTTTAAAAATCACATGAAGTTTTATATTTTTAATCCGTTCAGAACCATGATTACATATATGTGATCACTTAAGGGAACACGATATTATATTTAAGATTGCGTTTTGCCCATTCTAAGGCCTGTAATCATATGTATATGATCTTAATTTAGAATTTATGGAACTTGGAAGATTATAAACTATATACATTTCGGCACGTTTTGTTACAGTAAGGATTTTTTATGAATTTTTAAATGAAGTTAGGCTTAACTGGAAAAATCGTCTGGTTCTGGTTAATGGGTTAAAGTATTTTACGGTTAAATATTTAATTTAACTTCATGTGACTTAAAAGAACGGTATGCAATATAAGTTACTTATAAAATAACCAATCATAAATAAAATCTGAAGAAAACTTTTTTTGACAGATATATATTTTTCTCATTCTCTTTTAAGGTCATATAAGAGGGTTGATCTCACGGTTATATAAGAGGGTTGATCAGAAAAAAAGGTTACAAGTCGAATAAAGAAATATTTATTAACATTAGACAGAACATACAAAAAGGAATTAAGAGATATACGTGCCTATCACATTTAAACATATCCACCAAGTCTATTTAGGCATTTATCAGAACGCAGAACCAACTTGTTTAACCCGTCTTGGTAGAAATCAGGTCCTTGTTCATTGAGCCAGGTCTCGACGTATGTTTTCACAGCACTGCCTTGTAATATCGCAGCACATATGCTGCACACTACCACAGCTCAGCCCCAGCTCTGACAAGATTTCACTCCGACCCGTCGATCATTTTGAATCATTTCTTCAATTCGTGTCGTGTTGATTTCTGTTGTTGAAGAACTTGTCCGGCCGCTCCCTACCATATTGCAGTTTCCGACATCCTGTCGGAATGATTGAAAAGAGTAACACCATTTCTCAACATGTTGTCTGCGCATTGCTTCTTCACCATAAACTTCCACGATTTGACTAGGAATGTCAGATGCGGACACATTCTTGGCTCATAAAAATTGAATCACAGCTCGCATTTCTAAATGAGACCAATGTTCCAAGCTCTTGCTATTTCAATCGTCCTGAACCGTCTGGGAACATTTACTACCTACGTGCAAACCAGCTGTATGACAAGTACCGCCATTTGTCTTCAATCTGAGGAAACAATTTCTTCTCAATATGTGGTTTTCAAATGCTGCGGCTTGTAACCTTTTTTCTCATCATCTCTCGTATATACGTTTTTGCAAAATTACGATTTTGATGGTATGTAGTCAGTCGCCTAAGAGAACTTATGTAATCCGTAACTTAGAAATAATCACTCAAAAATAAGATCTGAAGCCGTAATACATTTTTGACAAATATATCTCGTAAAGGATATTTAATGGTTCTCGTTTTCTTTCAGATGAATGTTTTACCGATATATATATTTCATCTACAATAGACTTCGAAGGATACAGAGACACTGTACAAAAGAAAGCTTCACACTTTGCCAAGTATTCAAATTGACTAATTGAGAATTAAAATCCAAATTGTGGTAAGTACCCAGTTTACATAGTATACTTATCACAATACATTTAATATGATTGACTACTTTGATATTTTATCTATACAAGGTGGTCCCAAATTCATGGTACAAACTTTAAGAATAGGTTCAGGACATTGTAATAATCATTTATTGTATAGGAATGTATAGGCACAAGTGACGCAGTGAGGCACAAACACAAAAAATAAAGACAAAAGGAAAAACAATGTGTTTATTGAAAGCATCGTTGACAAGTGTAATGTTTACAATAACTGTTCATAATTGTTCAGTACATGAACTATAAAGTACAGCTGCAGCGCACAATGCTTTACCACCCACTAACAGAAGTTCAGGCGGAGAGGATAGTCTGTCGGATTCAAAGAATGTACTCGCTGAAAATGGAATAGGTGTAAGTGATTTTCATTTAACTCTATACAAACGGTTTGATGACTCATACTTACGTGGTGAGCAAAAGCTCTTATACTCGACTAGGATCTATCAGCCACAACGTTCAAGATGCTTTGTTCCAGGCTTGAACTGCGTTTAGCTAGCTCTTCGTCGACAGCATCATGTATGATGACGTTGAATGAACGTGTTTCCCAAAGTTGACGAGGCAGAATTCTATGAAACAACATTCATAGATTCAGAAACGGCACGTGTACATTCGTATCGCAGCTCTGCCGTTACCGTACTTCTACATTTAACGCATGTCTGCTTTTTCGGCATACGAAAAGTCTCCTATCATAGACGTCAGCACAATTGCGAATGGCATTTTCCCCTACTGAGATGCATCATGTTAAACGGAGGCTTGAAATCTACTGCCCCCTACCGGCAACGCAAACAATCGATAACATCATTTCTCTTCACTTTTAGTTTCCCTGTTTGCTCCTCACCGCGTCACTTGCGCTCATGCATTCCTATAGAATAAATGATTGTTACAATGTCTTGTATCTACCCTTAAAGTTTGTACCATGAATTTGGGACCTCCCTGCATAATATAAGCACAGTATACATTTTTCTATACCAGCGAGAGGTTTAAGAAACAGATCCTTATTTGAAGATAACATCAGATGTATTTATATATATAACTTCTCATTTCATGACAAAGGGGATTGTGGTTCTATGGCGGAAAAAAATAATATCGATTGGAACCTACTATGTGAAGGATGTTCTATGGAAGTGATTCTCAACCATTGTGCTTCGGCACTTTTGTGTGCTGACAAATTCTTGAAATGTGCCGCCAACTTTTTAAAAATTATTAATTATACTCTGAGAAAACAAATAAAAAATCCGGAACCGAATCAGATGGCCTATTTATAAAAATAAACTATTCATAAAATTTTTATTGACCATTTGACTACTCTAGATTAGAGAGTTATTCATGTTTCTCCATTTTTAGATATAAAAATATTTTCTTGGGTGTATAATCCATTTGTGATAACGGATTCAAGTGTATATGAATTAAGTTTGAATGAAGAGGAAGAACTAATTTCGCTCTGTAATAATCGAAATTTAATTTCGAAATATTCGGAAGAATGAATTAGTTCATTTTGGATTAAAATTAGAGGCAATTATCCCAGAATTACTTCAAGCAGTTGATGATAATTTGTGTACAGCCCTAATTAGGGCAGATAAAGACATTTTGGAGTTTGATCAAAACTCAAAAAATATTGATGCAGATTCCGACGATGAACATGAAATGAATAATGCAACTCCTGTGTGTGTGTTCCCACGTTATCTGAAATAAAGATCATCATGAAAATCATGCGCAATTATTTAAACTCACATTCCAATGGGAAATGAATAACAAAATGGACGACATCGAATAATTTGCTGTAAATTTGATGTTAAAAAAAGACAATGTAAATAAAAATACCAGATTATTTTTTCAAAACTAAATAAATGTTTTGTTTTTCAAAAAAACTTGAGAAAATGTTCGTTTAAATTTAATCAAGTACCTGGGGAAATTTGTTTTTGATTTATTTTTATCAAATACAAGCATATATACATATTTATGCTCATAAAATGTACTCTTATAAACTTAATTTTGTAGAATATATGATTTTTTTTGTAATATCCCTTAACAAGAAATTTTTTTAACACGAAAAAATATTTCAATCCTCTAGTTTCGTGTTAAACGATTTTTACTGCAAATATCTTTGTAATTATATCAAAAAACTTTGAATTCTTTTTACGGAATTTATTACAATTGTATTAAGTCGTTTCCATTCAACTTATATGTGATCATTTTATTTAAAGCTCTGGTTTCTAATATAATTTTCCCATTTGTTTTAATGCTGAACATAAATTACAATCAAGCACAGTCAATCCAAGTCATAAAAAAAGGAAACCTTACTTTTTTTATCGTATTCTAACGCATCACTTATTTCGTAAGCTTCACGACAAAACCTAATTTAAAATTTTGTTCAGCTGTGAACAAAACATACCAGATATAAATAAATCTAAATCCCGTACGTCATCAACTAGAACCGATTGCACTCGAGACAAAAGGAAAAAAAACTGCATTGGACAAAAAAGGACCAATGTCGGAACATTCTATCTCACCTGTAGCTAGAGCAAATAGTAATGCACAGGTATACCACCGATAAAAAAAGGCTGCCATCTTGCCTAATGACGTCAGCCCCTGAAAGACGTCATTGCTCCAGGACATGACGTCATTGTGGACGTAAAATTGCCTTTTGATCCGCGAGAGATCCTCCATTTAGTAAAATCGAACGTATACTACCTGTGCTTGCTACCTGTTGGAGTTTAGTGAATGAAACTGAATTGTTTTTGTTTTTCCAACCGGAAATGATGTTTTCCGGCAAGGTAGTGACGTAATGCAGGAAAGCTCTAGAAATTCTGCTTCCGATAAGGCAAAAATAGCTTTGTACTTGTATTCAAAGATTGTTCCATGTGTAGTACTAGTCTGAAGAGGGTTGGATGCTTCTATGTTATTGTACTTATAAGAATTCTTTTGATAATAAATTGTTTGATTTAATTTATTTTCTGTCTCTTTAATCTCGGAATTGTCTTCTCGTAAATTTAAAAAAAAAAAAACTTAAAAGACTGTTTGAGGGTATTCCGAAATACAAAAAAGAATACATTGAAGGGTACCAGGTCATCATATGCTTCAAAAAAATAACCTGTTCAATTTTAGTTTTAAAAAAAAGGAGTCCATATACTTTCTAATCTGAAAATGTATATTTTCCTTGATAAAACAACCCTAAGATCTGAAGAATAAAATTGATAAAAATATAAATAAATGACCACGCCTCTTTTGACATATTTTAAAAGGACAGTTCCTCTTGTAATTGATGTACATAAACCACTGATTTTTTTTCATTTGAAAAAAAAGTTCTGTATAATGTCTTTATTATATTCTATATTTTCTCTACATAATGTCCAATTTTTTTTAAAAGAAAATTAATTTTACATGTGAGTGAAAAAAGGAAATAAAATCAAGATTTTCAAAATTTTAATGTCTTGTGATTTTTTTCAGAGAAATTACGTGGTTACTTCGTTAAAAAACTGGCTGTCTATTTTTTTTTAAAAAAAAGCATAACGTTTTGAATTAAAGTACACTTAAAAAAACTATCGCGCTCTGTGATTTTTTTATACTTATACATGAACTCTGGGCAAGTTTTTTCCCCTCATTTACTCTTATAAATAGTTTTATATACATCAAAGGTAAAGAAATAAAAAATTTCAAAACTACAAAATTCCATATTTTTTTTACAGAATGTACTACGGTTTTACTAAAAAAATAATCACATTTTTTGTATTGTTTTATATATGTGTGAAAAAAACTTTGCATATTTTAGAGACCTTTTTTAAAAAAATGGTACCTAAACATATATTATGACATCTCAGAAATTATGTTCATGTTAAATTAAAGAGAAAAAAAGAACTTTTGAACTAAAAAATTACTTTTGTAGTTCTACAGAAAAATTAAAATGTTAAGAAACAAAAAAAAAAATCTAAGCTGTACTGGAAATTTTATAAGATAATGTCAAAAAACCCGAAGAAGTTTTAATTTTGGCATTTTACTCTTTCCTGCATTTCCTGGAACCTATAATTCTTCTAAAAGGAAATAAATTAATTTAATTCCGTTATATATTCACTAAAATCCTTATCTTGCCAAAAAGATCACAATAAAATACGAGTATAGATATATTATATGCAATGTTGCCAAAAAAAAATCTAATTTCAACTAGTCTATTTTCGTTTCCCATATAAAAAATAATTTTCTTTCTTTCAATATTCTTGTGAAATTTTTAAAAACATTCTTAAATCTATATTTTTTATTTATCATTTGGCCAATATTATTGCATAGTTTAAGGTATCCGACTACAATAAAATTGTGAATTTCGCCAAAATTTGACAATTTTTTTATGATTTTATTTTGTAGGTCATCTTTTCAGCTTTATAAAAATACCAAGTATATTATTTTCCGTTCACTAGAACAAAAACTACAAGTCCTTTAGTAAAAGCAGATTCAATTACGTTAAGCAAGATGTCATACTTTTAAAAGCATTTTACTGGAACTGTGTTCTTTTGAAAAAGCTCAAATGAGGACAGCGATTGCTCAAAAAGTTTTGAAAATAATTATCTGAAAATTTTGTGTATGTTCTGTTTAATAGTAGAAGTGTTTTAACCTTCCGATTTATCAATCACTGTTTTATTACAAAATTTACAGTCCCTTATGTGAATATAATCACTGGTTTTTTAAGCAACATCATATAATGGCTATGACAAAGTGCTCTAGTTTTTGTAAACATTAAAATATCTCTTATCCTGAAGGTCATTTCAAATTGGAATAACATAGCAACCCATCAGAATTGAAATAATGAAAATTTGTTCATAAACTTTTGGTACAGAATGGACTCCGTTTATGTTATTTTTTGTAAATTGTTACCCATTTTATCCCCTTTTAGTAATAATAATTTATTTTTCTGTCCTTAATTTTAGCATATTACTCTTAAAATGTACTAAACAAATCTAAAAACCACAAAAAAATCTTCATATCTCCATATTTTTATAAAAAAATTGTCGAAAGTAGTCGGATACCTTAACTTAACAACCATTGAATCAAGTGCACATACGTTATTTAAACTTTTGATAAGCCAATGCCAATTTTGAGCATTATAACAACAAATTCTACAACAAAAAAAATGAACGCTAATTAATTTAATCAAATACAATACTATTTTTTAAAAATTCAGTTTAAATATGATTCGTCAAAAATTCTAAAGTGAATTTGTAGATTTAAGAATGAAACATATTTGTTTTAATACATATAAGAATGAATAAAAATTTTCTTACCTTAAATACATTTTCCTTATTTATTTAAGCAAT
This sequence comes from Trichonephila clavata, assembly GCA_019973975.1. NCBI lineage: Eukaryota > Metazoa > Arthropoda > Arachnida > Araneae > Nephilidae > Trichonephila > Trichonephila clavata. The sequence continues at coordinate 35,965 of BMAO01022105.1, forward strand.
GATAAAGAATAATTTATCAATAAAATTATATTTAAATATAAATTTTTAGCCAAATGTAACATAATGACAGAACAAAAAAAAAATTCATTATTTAAAGAGAAGGGAAGAGAAATAGGAAAAAATATATAAAAGTTCACTGATCAGGAGATTTATACAAAAGTACTAAAATAAACAATCGATGTTTAAAAGTATTTGTAATAGTTTTCTTAATGTTACTTAGGGACAATGAAGATTAAAATAAAAAGGGATAATTAGAAAAAGAAAAGAAAAAAATGAATGCCAAATCATATTTAAATTTAGTACACTCGACCTCATAAAATCGTAAAAAAATATTTATAAAACAGTTTAAATTAAGAATATACAGTACTATTAAAATATTTCATATAATTCTAATAGAATTTTATTTCTCTTTACTTTTCTCTCAAATCATAATTTTAAACATTTTTAAAATTGTATTTATTATAAGTCTTTATATATATGCAAACCAAAGACGATGATATCTATTTATAAATTGATTTTGTAAATGTTTTTAATACATATCTTCGGAAAACATAAATACTTCAAATATCTTCAGGCTTAAATTTCTTTAAAAAAAAATTTTTTTTAATCAGAATTTACACTGGTGTCCAAAAGTTAAGAATAAATCGTAAAATGCGAACAACATGGAGTAAATATTCGTAAAATTATTCCAAATTTCTTGCGGATATTAATTGGGTGAAGAAAAAACATTGGGTTTATGCAAAACATTTCAGTCGAGTACGTCCTGAGCGAAACACCGGCGCATGACCTAACGCGGAGAAACCGATTCACGCAACATAGGCAGTTCAGACAAGTTTCGTGTAACTGCTGTGCGAAGGAACGTTGTTAACCATCAAACAAAGTGAATTATGGCACAAAGACGCCAATTGGACATGTTTACGAAAGGAAGAATCGTTGGAATGCTGGAATCCTCACGATCACAAACCGAAGTGTCTCGAATTCTGAATGTGGACCAATCTGTGATCTCAAGACTGTGGCAGAGGTTTCAAAGAACGGGAGATGTTACCCGACAACCAGTATCAGATCGACCAAGAGTCACAATCCCTCGCCAAGACCGATATCTGGTAATTAGTATGTGACGCCAGAGGGGCAGTACTGCCAGAGCACTGGGTTCGGCGCTCACAGTCGTCACAGGAATACGAATTTCGAAACAAACTGTTTACAGGAGATTCAATCATGCTGGCCTGTATGCCAGAAGACCAGCAGTTTGCATTCCCCTCACGTCTGCGCATAAACGTGCTCGTTTGAACTGGAGTTTAAAACATCAACATTGGAGTGTGGGAGAGTGGGCCAATGTGATGTTCAGTGACGAGTCCCGGTTTAGACTGAGTAGTGATTCTCGGCGGGTAACGATATGGAGAGAACGTGGAACACGTTTTGAACCAAGAAAAATAACGGAAAGACATCATTTTCCATCAAGGGGAGTAATGGTATGGGCAGCCATTATGATGGATGGCCGCACAGACCTCCATTTCTTTGACACGGGGTCTGTGACTGCTCAAAGATACAGAGACGAAGTTCTTGAGCCTTATGTTCACTTGTTTCGGGGTACTGTCGGTCTTGACTTCATATTCATGGATGATAATGCGCCATGTCATCGAGTGGTGCTGATTGATGACTTCCTTGAAACGGAAAACATCCAGCGCATGTCGTGGCCTGCGAACTCCCCTGATTTAAGTCCTATCGAGCATGTATGGGATACGCTCGGGAGACAAATTGCAGCCCTTTCGCACCCACCAAGCTCCGTTACAGAACTGAAGAGAGCTCTAAAAGAAGCTTGGAACCGTTTGATCCCACAACTCATTCATGATCTCATAGCAAGTATGGTAAATCGCTGTGCAGCGTGCCTGGCTGTCAGAGGTGATCACATGCCTTATTAAACTGCAGCATCAGTATTTTATTTAATGTTTTCTTTCATTTTTTCTTTAAAGTGTGAATCCTTGCTATGTTCAGTTTTCTTTCAAACTTCTACTTTGGAATAATAAAATTAATTATTATCATTCTTTGGATTTGCTTCCTTATTTTATAACCATTTTACACTCGCGTATCACGTTTCCCGCCATTCTGATTTACAGTTCCTTCTTTATTCACATAATTATCAATTATGCTTAACTTTTGGACACCAGTGTACTTATATTGTTTACAAAACGTATAATACAGAATTATATAAACATTTGAGCATTTTTTGAAAAAAAAGGGGAATTTCATTGGTCTAAGTGTCGTACCATAATCAAAAATAAAAAATAAAAAAAGATTTTATGTCCTCGAAAAAATTATATTCGTGTTCCAACCAATTTTTTTTTGTCATAAAAATGAATTATTAGTATTATTAACCGCAACGAGTTCTCTTATTTTTTATTTTTATTTTATCACACATTACATAGAATAAAAACAAAAATAAGATAGATTAAGTTTCATACTATAATTTTTTTTCGAAATCTTTTTTGAACAATTTGTTGTTATTATAAAAAATATTTTGAGTAATTCTTAGTAAATTCTCTCCCCAAATCTCTCTCTCTCTTCTTTTTAATAAATAAAATAATTTTTTAATTTAGGAGAAGACTTGTAATACAGGTTAAAGTCAAATTAATTTTTGTAAAATGTTACTCGACAGAACTTCAAAAATATCTTCGTCCCTTCCCCCAATTGTAGCTGAAAGGATTTAAATCCGGGAAAAAAGCATGCTGTCTAGTTTTTAATCTTTTAAAAAATTGTAAATTAAAGATGTGAACCATTGAAAATCCATATAATTTCGAAGTAAAAATATCCAATAATTTGTGTTAAGTGAAATAAAATGTTTATAAGAATGTGGGGCACAAGGAAAAATTCAAAACGGAAGATACCTTGTTTTGGAAACACGGCATCTCCTTTTGATAAAGCGCTTCTTTTTGTTCTATTGAACAGAAAATAATAAACTTGGTATTTTTATAAAGTTAATAAGATGGCCTATAAATTAAAGCATAAAAAGTGTCAATTTTTGATAAATTTCACAATTTTAGGGTAGTCGAAGACCTTAAGTGATTTTTATTTCGAGATAAGAGGGGGGGGGGATGTACGAAAATGCATAGTAGTTTATCGGGACCATTGTATCATTTCATGTTAACCGATATTTCGTCTTAAACGTATTTCACTGTATAGATATTTGTACTTAATTTTCAAATGGTTAACTACTTTAATATTTAATGCGCATTGGAATTTTTTTTTGATAATTTATTTGCCTTTGTCTTTTATTTTTTGACTTTATATTACACGTCTATCAACCTCTCTCTTATATGGAATATCTTTCAGTAAAACTATTACTTCTCTTCAACCAAAGAAAATACAGAAAAGGGAATAACAGACAAAAAGTAGAATCACATTTCTCAAAAATCAAATTTAATTTTACTTGCTGAGTTCTCCTATTATTACTAAACCTTTTTTGTGTTGCTTTTATTCGATTTGCTTAAAGATTTAACATTACTGTTATTTTTCAAAATGATATTATCTTGCATACTGAACTTGTTTACTTTCTACCAACTGCTTCTTAATCGACTCAATTCTTTTCTTATGGCCTGTACCAACTAGTAAACACATTCTACTGGAGAAAATTCATTGGCCCCACCTTAGTTTCGTAATGGGTCAGAAGAATGACTCCACCTTTTGATAAAAAATGTTGATGAGATAATTCATTACAACTAATTGCGAATGAATGTAATCGTCAGATATTAATGGTGTGATACACCTACATTCTAAAGATCTCAACAACTATACGAAAGGATGATGAAATAGAAACAAAATTTGATAGCGTTTTGCACATGGCAGCTAATTATTCTAGGTTGTTGTTTTTTTATTCCCGTACACTAATTTCAATGATATTTCTCTCTCTCGGCCTTTAAAATTCAGAAAACGTTTTTTAATTATTTGGTAATTACGTATTATAACGTCGACCAATTTAGCTAAAACAAAAGATGTCACCAAACGCTGTCATTTCATTCTTTTCGATTTTGGTCCTGTGTGGGGTATGTTTTCCACTTTTGGCTGCATATCGTGACATTCGGCGACTTTTTTTTGACAGGACGAAATAGGTTGGTGGTATAATACGCAAGTATCAATTATCTTAAAGACATACTTTTAGTTTCGTTTGTTTTTTATATCAAACCTGAACTTTTACTTTTACGTGAACAAAGATCTTAATGCTTGCTTTTTTGCGGACATCCTATTTGACGATATCGATTTAAACATTGTGACGGATCTATACGCGACCTTCCACTAACAGTCTTTTTGGGTATTATTTTGGGCCAGCAAATTTAACCAATCTTCTCCTAAAAGAAGGAAACGTGATATGCAAATTAAGTTTATTATATACATTCCTTTTTTGCGAGTTTAAAGGTTAGTGAATTGTGAGTGGATTAGTGAAAAGTTAGTGAATTGACAGTGAAGAGAATAGGTAAACAAAAAGTAAGAAATTCAGCAGTTTAACTAAGAAGAGGTGACAAGATAGTTACAAGGCTTACCAGAATTGGTTTAAGTCCTTGTACAAGATTATAACCAAGAAGAGATAGAGTTTAGTTGGATTGAGTAGAAGACTGCATGTATATATATAAGTTCAGTTACTGACACCTTATATTGAGTTGATGTTTAAAGTGTTAAAGTGGTAGTGAGGACATTAAATACGTGAGCTCTGTGTAAAGTAATATTAAGGAGAAGAACCGCAGTATTGAACATATTCTCCCCAAACGTGAATCTCGTCTCTTCTCTCTATTGCGTGACTGAATTATCCTATTTAAAGCGTTGTTTGTGTTTGAGTTGATTATAGTGATAAATAAAATAATAGGAATATATCATGTCGGGTGATCCTTTAATTCCTTCCACACCTTTAGCTGGGTCACAGGGTAGAAAGGATGTAAACTCGTTTCAACATTAATAAATATTTATTTGCTTGGTGTGTAAAGTGCCAAATTAGGTGCTGCCCTTTTTATGTATTGTTGCTCATAATTGAAGATTGTATCACTTAATTGTGCTCGTTAATTTTATTCAAATTAATTTAAACATGTAAGGTTGTAAAGGACCTATCCGCGTTTTTCCTAACAGTCCTCTTTCGGAATATCTTTCTTTAAATATTATTTAATTGAAAACTACCACCAGAAGAAGAAGACGCTGTCTATGTAAATTATATCAGTATTTAAGTATTAGCCTTCGGGTTTGAGTAGGAGAGAGAGTGGTTTGAAGCTAAAGGATTGTATGAAGATTTACGTATGATACAGTAAAGCTAGACGAGAGATTATTCGTATATTCTTGGATAAATATTAAGATTGATGATTTGGTCAATTAGTTGTTACATCGGATTGGGTTACTTTAGAAATTATCTTTAAATATAAGAAGGTGTATTGCCTGGAAGAGCTAAGTGTAAGTGATCTGATTTATTATTTATCTCATCTGCTTCGCGATTGCTCCCATATTTATCAATTGGTGCATTTCTTAACTTAGATTGCTGAATTTGTGTTGTTGTTGACAATAGTAAATAAATTGGCTTGTTTTGACTATAACTAGTTTTCCTTCTAACTGTCTCACGCTAATGGATGGAGTAGCCTATTTATTACAGGGTGATAGATTTAAAATAAGTCTAAGAGAAAATTTTGGAAACGAAAAAGAGGAAACCCTTGTCAGAAGAAAAGAGGTAAACCTAATCAAAAGGAATACTTGTGTCTTTTAAAGAGATAAAATAAAGAAAATCCCAATTCCGACTGGAAAAAATTACAATAAGTTGATTTTTGAAATATACCAAGGGACTTAAATTTATCGACTTAACAATCTAACGGAAATGATATTTCTTCAAAATATTCTTAACTTTTCTTAGAGATGTATTTTCTCTAAAGAGGTCTCTAGTGATATCTTTATTGATATTATGTGATCGCCAGGATAGAGTTTATGAAAACGGCTCTGACTTTTTTGTATAATTTTATATAACATATTTAATTATCTTGAATTAATACTTAGGGACTTGTATCTATGGTGGTACGATGAAAAATTATTTATTTATGCTTTTCGGTTATCCTTGCGTCTAATCGTGCTATGTAATTATTCTCATTATCCAAAAGCATATTCCATGTCCATGCATCTAAAACACACATCCAATTATTCTAACTATTCAACTACCTGTACACCCCAGTTTCATATTTGTCCACGACATCCCGCTATGTATCCAGTTATCCATATTATTCAAAAATTCCCTCTAATGTTCGGGATAATGATGAACTATTTTTGCACCGATTAAAGCAATCCAGATATTTTTTGTTGCTTATTCATATTGTTCAACTATTTGCTACCCATTACATATTAAACTATAGATGCTACCGAATACATATCTAACTATTCACACATGCTACATAGCTAACTATCCATGCTACCCAATACATATTCAACTATCCATGCTATCTACCACATATTGAACTCTTCGTGCTACCCAATACATATCTAACTAATCACATGCTACCCATTACAAACCGAACTATCCATTCTACCCAATACATATCCAATTATCCGTGCAACCCATCACATATCCAACATTCATGGTATCCATTTTCCCATTCATCTCCCGATGCTACCCAATAATACGCAACTATCCATGCTACCCATTACCTATCTCCAACATTCATCTATCCATTCTACCCATTGCATATCCAACTATCCATACTATCCAATATATATATATAACTATTCATTTTTCCCATTACATATCTAACTATCCATGCTACCCATTACATATTCAGCTATACATGCTACCCATCACATATTCAACTATCCATGCTACCTTATACATATCTAACTATTCACACACATACTACCCAATACATATCCAACTCTCCATGCAACCCATTTCATATCCAACTATCCATGCTACCCAGTACCTATCTAACATTCAGGCTTTCCATTTTTCCATTCATCTATCTATGCTACCCAATACATATCTAACTATCCATGCTACCCAGTACATATCCAACTATTTATGCTACCCAATTGATTGATCCACTAAATACCACCGAGTATAGACGGAGTACGTGCTCGTTAAATCAGTGGGTCCGAAAGTCTTGTGGGCGGTCGCAGCAGAAACCACGAGTGCAGGGGTCTGGAGAATATTTCCCTCCCCTTCAGTTCCGTGCCAAAATTGTGGAGGTTGAGATAGGTGGTGTCGCCATCTATCGTTAAGAAATCCAACCTGTCTCACAGGCAATTGCAACTTTCATTCCGTCCCTGCGGGAAGGACACGACAACAACAACAATTGATATCCAATTAGCAATGATATCCAAGTATTTGTCCTCTTATCCAAATGTCCTTCCTAATTATCTATCCAAATATCCATTTATTTGTAAACGATAATCTATATATTAATTCAAATATTCGTGTAATGCAATGTATGGTATCATATATGGAAGGTTATCTTTTTTGATGCCATGTCATCTTTTCAAATAATTGATTAATTCAATCATAATTTGATAATTATAGAAATATAATTGTGTAGTTTCATTGTATAAACATAAATTTTATTCCAATGAGCATAAATTTAAATTTTAGTGTCTTCTGTATACCAGTATAACTAGTAAAGTAACTCTAAAAATATACTGCCAAATGGTTCTATCATCTTTACAAACCTTTATTTTGCTTTTTTTTATTTTCAGATTATCTGGCTACATTCGTTAGCGGTTTCGTCTGAGATGTTTCTCGAATTACTCCATCATACGTGAAAGTGGAAAAAAGAATCAAGCTTAAGGTACAATTTTTCTATCATTTACATTTTTCGTTATTTTTCAATGGCATCAAGAAAGCACGAATAAGTATGGTAATTGTAAGAATGTTGTACATAAAATTTTCTTTAAAAGACAGTGCTGAGAATCAATATATCATAATATTTCTTTTAACCTAAGAAATATATTCTAGAATTCGTTGATCAGAAACAGTAAATTAAAAGGTAATATTAATTTTCAAGTAACGAAAATATTACTTACGTTTTATGCTGAGCTTCACTGTGAAGTCTTTCGATAGAGTTGTTAATTTCATTTTTAACTGCGCCATTTTTTTTAAACAAAGCTTTGGAATATACAGATGAAATACATTAAAGTACAACTTTATTTTTCAAAAGGAATCCCCTATATATATGGTGAACGATACAGACGATATTGATTAAGTCTCGCGACATGGTTTTTATTTATCGTCTGCTCATGTTTTCGATTCAATATTTAATTTACTTAGAAGTATATCGTTTGGTTTAAATGTAACTAATTCGTGATTGGAATAAAAGAATCTATATTCTGTTCAGATTTAATAAAGCTAAATTTTATTGTTATTTCTACAATTTACTTATTCCACCTTCGGCAAAAAACAAAAATCAAATATTTAGATTAATTATTTTTTAGATTATTTATTAGATAAATAACATTAATGTAATTAATTAATTTTGAGCCTAGTTTCTTTGCTATGAAGATACTTCTTTCTGTCTCTAAGCTGTGTTACAGAGAAATATAAATGCAAATGAGTTATATTGATCGGAATTAAAAATACTCATATGGGATTCTGCCAAGAATTTCATAATTATAAAATATAATTTAGCTACAAATTTTTAATTGAATAATCTCTTATTGTGTGAGGAAAAAATTTACCCTGTACGAAAGTTATTTTTTCAATGCATCTAGGAAAATTTTTCAAATTAATGTATCTGACTACCCTAAAATTGTGAATTTTGCCAAAAAGGGACAATTTTTTTATGATTCTAATTTATAGGCCATCTTATTAGCTTTATATAAATACCAAGTTTATTATTTCCCGTTCACTAGAACAAAAACTACTAGTGTTTTAGTAAAAGCGGCTGCAATTACTTTAAGCAATATATTTTAAAACGCGTTTTACTCGAAATATGATTTTTTGAAAATGCTCAAACGGAAACAGCGATTGCTCAAAAAGTTTTGAAAATAATGAACTGAAACTTTTTGTGTATGTTCTGTATAAAAGTAGAAGTGTTTTAACCTTCAGATGTATCACTCACTATTTTATTACAAAATTTACAATCCCTAGTTTGAATATAATTCCCGTATTTCTTAAGCCATTTCATATAATAACTAAGGAAAAGGGCTGTGGTTTTTGTAAAAATTAAAACATCTCTTATATTAAAGGTCATTTAAAAATGAATAGCATAGAAACACATCAGAAATAAAAAATTAAAAATTTATTCATAAACTTTTGGTAAAGAATAGGCCGCTTATGTATTATTTTTTGTAAATTTTTACCCCTTTTAGTAATAACAATTTTTTTTCACTTCTTAATTTTAGCATATTTTTCCTAAAATGTACTAAACAAATCTAAAAGCAACAAAAAATTCCCCATATCTCTATTTTTTTTTTTTAAAAGTTGCCGGTAGTCGGATATATTAATCATAAATTATCAGAACATGGAAGTGGAGAGCACGTTGCTTGGAACTTCGAGTATTATCTTACAAGTTCAATTAATTTCATTAATGTGAATTTTCTCATAAAAAGGAATTTACATCGGTATTGCAATAGTGATTTCTGAAAATTCACTGTGGTTCACTAAAAAATTTTCGTGCGTGAATGAGAAGTTGCGAAACACTCAACCCATCTCTAAAAATATCTGAAGCGTTATACATTCAAAAGACCACTTGTATTCTTAATATTATTCTATCCCTCATCTTTGACGAAAATATTCTGAGAATTTACGATAATAAATAGCCTTATTTGTGAAATTTATTGTAATAGATACATAAATTCCGAAAAGAGAACTCTTTTGCAATCCTTTTTTTTTTCTCCCACCAGAAAAAAAAATATTTAGAACAGTGTCGTCTTTGAATCCATGTGTCACACGTTAATTGAAAGCATTTTCCTAGAATTTCAATAGATCTTTTTCGAATGACAATAACTTACCGCATCAACACGTTTCTTCTCAACTTTCTCTCTTTCTTTTTTAAGCCTTGTTGAGTTCCTTTTTTGTGTGTCCCAACTGTCACGGTAAGAAAGAAACCGTTTTTGACACAAAACACGACCCGGCAAAACGTAATCTGTTATTATTATACTTTTTTTTTTCCATTTTTCCTCAGAAATATCTCCCCCCCCCCTCCTCCTTCTTTTAGAGACGGACAGCGTTAAGTGTTTTGCAAGTGCCATCATATGGATTAAGCGTATTGCAGATACCAACTGAAGTGAAGAGAGTTTTTTAAGGGAAAAAATGGTGTTTGGAGATCACAGTTAAATTTAGATGACAAGTGTAGAGGTTCTCACAAAATTTTATTAATTGTTCGTACTTGGCTGGTATTTTTTTCGCCCAATGCTACTGTGCGACTTGCTGTCGCTGGCTAAAGATGCTGCAAGAAAGGCGTTTGTCAAGGGAAGCTTGGGAGTGTTAAAATGTCGCTTGGGAAGAAGATTGATCATGATACTGAAAAAAATATCTCCTCTCTAGATCTTTATCTTATGTATATAAGACTTCAATGGTAGACGGCATGATTGAAGGAAAGTTTGAGAAGATTGCCGAATGGTTATAAAAATAATAAGAATTTAAGATCGTGCTCAGCATCAACCAGTTAAAAGTTGCAAATTCTACGTCCCAGGGTTTTTTTCATAGAAGTCTTATTGTTCAATATGCATTGTTTATAGTCTTAAGGCATCCGATAACTTGCGACAACTTTTTTTTTTTAAAAATGGAGATATGGGGATTTTTTGTGGTTTTTAGATTTGTTTAGTACATTTTAAGAAAAATAGTATGCTAAAAAGAATTATTATTTCTAAATTGGGAAAAAACTGGTAAAAATTTACAAAAAATAACATAAACGGAGCCCATTCTGTGCCAAAAATTTATAAACAAATTCTGATGTGTTACTATGCTATTCATTTTTTGAAATGATCTTCAGGATAAGGGATATTTTAATTTTTACAAAAACTGGAGCACTTTATCTTAGTTATATGAAATTGCTTAAAATAACAGTGATTATATTCACATAAGGGACTCTAAATTTTGTAATAGAGCAGTAATTGATGTAATATGAAGGTTAAAACACTTCTACTGTTATAAGGAACATACTCACAAAAAAATTCAGGTAATTATTTTCAAAACTTTTGGAGCAATCGCTGTCCTACGTTTTAGCATTTTCAACAAAACACATTTCGAGTAAAACGCGTTTTAATGTGCTAATAATCTTGCTTTTTAAAATAATGGCAACTGCTTTTACTAAAACTTGTGTAGTTTTTGTTCTAGTGAACGGAAAAGATTAAACTTGGTATTTTTATGAAGCTAATAAGATGACCTACAAAATAAAACCATTAAAAAATTGTTAATTTTTTTGCAAAATTCACAATTGGCATACCTTAATGCTACTAGAGAATTGCAATGATAAATATTTCAGTTGAATTGCTTTAATGGAAATGCCGGTTGGGTGGCGTGGTTGGTTTGTCGCTAGCCTTCTGCAGCTAGGGTTGCGGGTTCGACCTCGCCCCAAGTCGGTGGATTTTCCTGATGCAGGAAATAGACAGCGGCCATGTCGTGTGATTATACGGCATGTAAAAATCCCTAGAGCGTTTGTTTGGCTTGGGTATTCTCGTCAAAATTAAATTGTACTACAGGTTCGCATCGTCAGAGCTCAGGTGCTCCCTCTAGAGCGGAAACTGTGCGTCAACAATTACTTGCGGTGATTGGTATCCGCCTCTATGGTACCGCGCTAAAAAGAGATACCAGCTTCCGGAGAATGTGCTAGGTTTGCAATGATAAAACATCGATCCGCAGCCCATTAGATATAAAATGCTTTAATGGAAATTTAGTTTCAAAACGATAAATTTTGAATTGGAAGAAATTTCTAACAACTAGATGTGAAATTTGGGAGGAAATATGAAATCAAGGTGTGAAGCATTTGAGGGAGCAAGATCTTCAAAGGAACACTATTCAACATAAGCACCTGTAGCATTCCTACTAGTCCGCATTGTTGTTTTAATTTTAGTTCTGTTCTTTGCCTACTGTTGACTTTTATAATTTGTTAAGTCGAGATTCCATTTTGCCATTATTCTATCCACATTTTGCCATCCACATCCACATTTTGCCATTATTCTATAAATTGATGTGTTACTGAAACACCCCGTTCTCCAGAAAAGTACATTCTTTAAAAGTCTTAATTGTTCTCGATATTTGTCAAAAATTTTTTTTTTTCATTTTATAATTCCTCCTTTTTATCCATCGGCATAAAAAAGCATAAATAAAATTGTTTCACATATCGTACTTATTTACTAAAGATATTGATGTTAATATTAAATTCTGCATACAACCTTATTGCATTATAACTTCTCTCACTCCTTAGAATGGGAACAAGTAATATTGATAGCAATATGTTTTCTTTATTTTTTCCCGTTAGGCATAATATATTAAATACTCGGTCAAAGTACAGTAAATACCTCGCATAAACATATTTATCTGTAGTAAATAACTGTATAAGCCAGTAACAGCCTCCTAACTGAAGTGATTATTTTGGTCTAGTGGTATGTTACGTTCTTTCAGATCAGAAGGTAGCGAGTTCTACCCTCCTCATATCTATAATGACATTTATATGACGATTTACGAACTTAAACTCATTTACATTGGTAAAAATATAAAAAATGAATTGAAATTTTTTTATTTTTCACTTAAGAAAAAAATGTGTATTTAATAACCTAACTGAATCACATTTTTATGTATCTTTCATTTTTAATTTATTTGATACAACACGTGATAATTCGAAGTGATCTAATAAAATTCTAGACAATTCAAACACTCACTATCATGTAGAGTCCTGTAGCAAACAGGAAAACAGGGCATACCTGTTTTGTGTTGTCTTTTCTTGTCTCCCCTGCAATATAGTCCCTTTGATGACCATCGGAGTTGACTCCGATAACTCTGACAGAAGCTAAAATGTCACTAAACAAGCTATGCAACTTTTCCCTTCAAAATCATGTTCATGCGGACTTTTTTCAAGCTTCATTTATTCTAGAAAAATATCTTGACAAAGTTAGATTAAATGCTATAAAACAAAAAAGACAACAGATTTTTTTCGTCAAAAAATTATTTATGTACAATGTGTATTAACTTAATAGTTGCTTTTAATACGCATAAGTATTCTTTTAATACAGGGCTTTTAACTTCTGTCCTATATTTACACTGTATATAATATGTACTTTTTAAAATTACTTTAAAATTATTTTATACATATGTACATTGTTGCTTTATTACATAGTTTGAAATTTAAATGTGTTCGAAAAAAAATTTCTCTTCATGTATTTTGAGAGTATTTTCCTACCCTCTTGATAATTCGAAGTTTTTCATTGGTCCCTTCAACTTCGAATTATCGAGAGTCGACTGTAATTAATTTTAGAATAGCATTTTGTGTGTGGCCACAATATGCTCTTACATAAAACAAAAATTCATATTTACATTTTTTTTTATGGAAAATCATTTTACATTTTTCTATTCTGATAATGATATAAATATGAATTTCATCCTTTTTTTTTTCTATTTCCATAAGAATAACTACAATATAACAATTTAAATATCATTAAACAATAAGCATAACAAGATACTTAGTCAAAAAAGTATTTTATAAAATTCCTTTCAATCAAAACGCCCACACTCATAAATAATTAATTTTTAAATTATATTCCTTAATAAGAAAATAATTATCAGAATACTTTCTACTCATATCAGAATTCAAAAAGCTTCTTTCATAAAAATGTAAATTATGTAAATCCATTCATGAATGGAAAAGTCATTCGTCGCTTTTACGAGATTCTTGTAATCAATGAATGTATATTCCTCACTGGGGGAGAAAGCATACTCTTCATAGTAAAGTATTGATCCGTCTAGGTTATTAGTTTTAACTAACATTACTTAAAAAATCCTGACTTGGTTGCGCAGAAATCAATAGTCACGTGGACTGTAAATGAAGTTTCACTGCAGATGTAAGAGCACGTTAAGGAAAACAACTTCTCAGTTAAGAAAAATTGAAGTGGATCGTAATTTTCGGTCTTTCATTACTTTTTCTAATAATTTGTTTCGTTTCATATTCTAAACAAGAAAAATAAAAAATGTTTTTATATCAATTCCTACATAGGTCAACAAAGAAAAAAGAATTTTAATTACTTTTCATTAAATAGTTACAATTAATATAAATATGTATATACATATGACACAGAAATCACAATATTAAGTGGAAAAAAAAATAGAAAGCGATTTACCTTGCAATTTTTGATTTTCCTTTCTATATAGGGTGTGGGACTATTTTTTTTTTGTTCGTTACTATTTATTCATTAATTAAATTTAATTATTATAATAAAATATTTTTGTTAAAATGAAATAACATTCTCTGAGATTAGGTCATCCCAAGTGGGATTCGAACTGACGACCTTTGGATCAGAAGTCCAACGCGCTATCCATTGCGCTACATAGCCACATTGGATGATTTTTTTTCTATATATGTTGAAGGGCTATTATTATTTTTGCTTCTTACAATTTATTCATTTTTTTAAAATTTAATTAATGAATTAATATACGAAAAAACTGTATTAACATCAAGTGTCATCCATTACAAGTTTTAAAAAATGTATTTGAACTTGAATAGATGAATAGAAAGTATTTTATTAACGATTGAGAGTTTGAACTATATATATATAGGGAGAGAGAGTGAACTAAAGTAGAGGAATTGAAAAACAATTTGAACTGGAACTTACAATGAAATACATTAAAACATTACGATTATTTTTAGTCGGTTAGATATATTGCCTGTTAATGCTTTAAATTTGATTTTCATTCTTCTATTTTTAGCCCCCTTTTATAAGCTTCACTTGTATGTTTAACGCCCTTTTATAAGCTTCACTTGTATGTTTAACGCCCTTTTATAAGATTCACTTGTATGTTTAACGCCCTTTTATAAGATTCACTTGTATGTTTAACGCCCTTTTATAAGCTTCACTTGTATGTTTAACACTCTTTTATAAGCTTCACTTGTATGTTTAACACACTTTTATAAGCTTCACTTGTATGTTTAACACACTTTTATAAGCTTCACTTGTATGTAAAGGAATCTTTGAACTCAATTTTTACCCGCTTTAAAAAGGTCTATCATTACCTTGATTAGTTACATACATCACTACAAATTAATTTGTGTAATGTATTTCAAATATATTGCAGTTTATTATTTTTTTTATTCATTCTCTCTCTCTCTCTTTTTTCACACACACACAATCTTCTACTTATACGTTTTTAATTTCATTATATTTATGAATAATTATTTTAGGAGATGCAGAAATGCGATTTTCTTTCTGTTAATTCTTTACAGTGAAGTAAGTACATAGCTTCTTAATTTTTTTTTCAGGGTGATTTAGATTTGTAATTTTCACATCAAAAATCTTTTTTAAGGTATTTCTAACTGTGATTTCTATTAAATCAGTAATATAGACAGTTAAGGAGTAAGATTGTTAACTAAATAATTAGTTTCAACCTATAAATTTAGTTCTAAGCCTAATAATTTTTTAACGTATTACTGTAGCTTTATTATGTTTCCTTGACCTATCTGTGTGTCTCGTTTAGTGTTTTGCTTTAAGGGCGATTTATGGTACAGTGAAAATGTAACTAAAGGGACCAAAATATTTTTTTTGTGTTAAAAGTTATATATATATTGATATAACAAAATTATGTTTATTAGAGTACACTTTATTTACATAGATCTGTATATATGCATGCATTTAATAAAAATCAACGAAACAAAAACATTTACAAGAACTTAATGAAATTTAATACAAAATTTAGCAACAAAATAACCTTTACAATCTTCCGTTTTCATCCTCTGTTTTTGACCAACAGCCTTAAGAAGCTCCATCTTCATTTTAAGCATAATAGCAGTTTGCTTTTCCCCTGAGCTCTTTGCCAGTGTGCTTGTAAAAAAAATCTTCTAAATTAGAAAGAAAAAAAACGTGAACCATATTTACTGATATATACTTGCGATATACTTGTCACTGAATTCTGAAGTCAACTAATGAGAGATGAGATTGTTTTGTGTGGCGTTTGTAGGGGTGGAGGATGAAAGTAACTTATATAAAAAAATTGGCTAGTGTCACAGACTTGAGGGTTTTTCAAAAACCAGGTATCCTCTTTTCTACGAAACATGTTCAACCCTACTTTTATATAAATTATTTTATATGTATGAGCAAGCAATATATATAAGTAGGCAACGTTTATAATACTGTAGTATCCATATGTTTATATTTTAAATTCTGCTATTTTAATTTCTAATGCATCCTTTCCTAAAATCTTGTCTGGTTTATTTTGCAATTTCGTTTTTTTTCGTTTTGATGATTATTGATTATTAAACTCTCTTTAGTAGAGAATTTTGACTATATACATAGGTATATTATATATATATATATTTTTACTAAACCATATATGTGTGTGTATTTGATCACTCAACAAATTTCTTGACGATTTGTTTATTTCAGTAACTGTAGCTTATATATTCTGGACAGAACAGAATGCAGAGAGAAAGAAAAACGAATTATATTTTTATTGAATTACATTTTCCTTTTATTTTACATTGCAAGTTTTGGAAAAATGTCCCGAATACCTTTTTTTGTTTGTCTTATTTCTGGATTATATATTTTTTTTTATACCAGTAAAAATATCTAGAACTTTCCAGATGCCAAAAGAGTTTATAAAAAAATAATTGGTAGAAAATGTGACAGCCACCAAACAAATAATTAGAACCGATATTATTTATTTCCTGTCCAAAAAAGAAAACGATTCTTAAATTCAGTAATGTAAAAGCGAAAAATAATTCGTAAGAAAACATTCAATGTAATGAAATAAAAAAACTCTTATTTTAATACTTCAAACAGTTCAAGGAAACTTAAATTCATTCCATTTTGTGCATCACACCAAATTATCTTTTAAACACGCTTTTTTTCTAGCTTTTCATATCATTCTCGCTCTTCAGTAGTCGTTTTTCCAGTTCCCCAACCACTCCACAAATATTTTCACAAAGGGCTTGGATAACCCAACTGTAAAATCCATCATCACCTTTCCTCCACTGTAAATGTCTCTCTACCGCCAGAATCATCTGGTTTTGCTTAAAAATAAAAAGGAGTGTTTACAGAAGCTCCCTCGAAACTCTTAGAATGGGTGTAAGACTGGATGAAAGATTGGAATTATTTAGCGGAGAGCAAGATGTCGGGTTTATCTAAATTGAGTTTGAGATTCTAGGTTTTCTTCGTTCTATTTATGGAATATAAATAAACACTCAGAAAGCGGTTTTCGGGCACACTCCAAGTGAGAAGTAGAATTACGCGTTTTTGCTTTTAATATGGACTCGGTCAGTGTTATTTTTATATTTAAGTTTGAGAATAAATGTGAGATGTGCAGATTATTTAAAGTATTAAGTTTTATTTATTTGTTTATTTATTTTACATTTGTGAGAGAGAGATGAAAAATGTTCGAAGGTAAAGTATGAAAAATAATATTGATTTATTTAGGGATTTTTCAATTCCTACTATTAGCGCGCTCACTCTCTCTCTCTCTCTCTCTCTCTCTCTCTATGTATTTAAAAATATATTCATGTTGTTAAAATTTTCAATTGTTAATAGAATTCTTTCTATTCATCCAATCAAGTTCAAATAAATTTTTTAAACTTGAACTGGATGACATTTGATTTTAGTACAGTTTTTTCAAATATTAATTACTTAATTTCCGGTTAATTAATTAAATTAATTACCTGTTTTAGACGCCGACTTAGATTCGTCTACATAGTTGTAACAATGTAACTGTTATAAACAGTGACACAAGCTGGCGTCGAAAAACCAGTTTTTCAGACAAACTAGCCAAACTGGGTGTGCATTGTTACAACATAATCAAGCACCTTTAATTAAGTCTAGGAGCAAAAGCACGGTACAAGAGATATTTAATATTTAATTATGACTCAGATAAATTATTCTTAGAGCGTTTTGGTAATATACGTTCTGAATTATCGTAATTCCGTTCTCGGCTATTCGACTTCTAGTGGATATTAATCTAATCCAACTTATTGACTAAATCGTGTCAATTAAAAATCTTTAATTATGCAACAATTAATCGTCGAGCAACTCTCGACCGGCTCACAGCTAGTTTCCAATAATCACTAACTTCTAACTCCTAACAACTAATTACTAAGTCATCGCACCTAAAAGTTAATGCTTAAATATTATCCTTCATTTACATAAACTTCTTCGGGAAATAG
This sequence comes from Trichonephila clavata, assembly GCA_019973975.1. NCBI lineage: Eukaryota > Metazoa > Arthropoda > Arachnida > Araneae > Nephilidae > Trichonephila > Trichonephila clavata. The sequence goes on from BMAO01022105.1 coordinate 54,261, forward strand.
TTTTCAATAGAACAATATTTAAAGAAATATTTTTTCCCAAGAGGATTAGTAGGAGGCTTGCGGGCAACTCTAATTGTTTAAAAACCAGAACTTTTGCTGAAAACACCTCCTACACACAAGTCGATATCTTCTGAACGAATCTCTACTGAACAAAAAGATCATCCCTATCAGTTTTCAAATTTATAAGTTTAATAGTTCGAAAGCGGGAATTTTTTATCTATTGCACCCCTGCAGCTTCCCCCCCCCCACACTTGGGCGTCAATTTCTTGAAAAACCCACTCTTAAAGGAACTTTAATTAAGGTATCTGACTACCTTAAAATTTACAGTCGCTTATGTGAATATAATAACTATTATTTAAGCAATTTCATATAATAACTAAGTTAAAGTGCTCTAGTTTTTGTAAAAATTAAAATATATCTTATCCTGAAAGTCATTTCAAAAAATGAATACCATAGCAACACATCAGAATTGAAAAATTGAAAATTTGTTTATAAACTTTTGGTACAGAATGAGCCCCGTTTATGTTAATTTTTTAAAATTTTTACCATTTTTTCCCATTTTATAATAATAATTTCTTTTTCTCTTCTTAATTTTAGCATATTTTTCTTAAAATGTACTAAACAAATCTATGATCCACAAAAAAAAAAATCTCCATATCTCCATTTTTTTAAGAAAAAGTTGTCTCAAGTAGTCGGATACCTTAACAAAAGAAGCATGTCTGTCGAAAAGTCTAATAGCTCTGGAAATCTCATGATGAATGAATGAATGTGTGAGAGTCGTTTTTTCTCCCATATGTAGAAAGATAGAAAGTGGAAAAAAAAATATTTTAAAATATATAAGGTAAAATTGGCAGAATTACTTTTTTCTTCTTTTTAGCAAATAAATTATATTGTTTCCTTGATCAAATGTTTTAAATGAAAATAATAAAAAATGTTTTTTTTATCTAGTTTTGACTTTATAAATAAGTAAGAAAAATGGCTATCGATGACTATATAACCAAGTAATATAAAACAATAATTATTTTTACATATCAAAAAATAATTATATATAATTGTACTTATAATGAAAAAATAATGCTTACACACACACACACACACACACACACACATATATATATATATATATGTATATATATAATATATATTTTTTCCAAAATAATATGCATTTTTTATGACATATTTGGCTTAACATTTATGATCATTAATTTTTAACAACTTTTATAAACGTCACTTGTACGTAACGGAATCTTTGAACTCAATTTTTACCCACTTTAAGGCGATATGGTACTATCTTCAGAATTTTTTTTATTTTGAATATTTGATAATTGGTTTTAAATGTACTTTATAAAGGTTAATATTTAATAATAATTCAATACAAATTTTTTAAAATTTGCTAAACAATGTTCGCAAAATTTTAATTTTTTAAACTTTTTAAAACATTTTTTAAATTCCTAAGGCTTTTTTAAATATGTCTCTTTTCTTTCAAAATTTTTTTTTCCATGTAACTCATAATATACTACATAAAACTGTGCAGGGGTTTTTCTGCTGCTGCTCTTTAATTTTTTATTAATTTTTTTTATGGTTAAACTTCAAAAATTCTCAAGAAAACATTAATTTTGTATCTGAAATTTTTTATAAAAAGTACTAAACATGTTAGAGCTAATTCCATGCACAGTTTTACAAAACATACATTTCAGAACATGTATAAAAAATTTCAAACCCATACTTCAAGTATCAAAAAAGCCTTAGGGTTTTGAATAACAGTATGTGTACAAAAATTCAACATGGAGAAATATGAGTTTGAAGTTTTCATTCCCTGAATACCATGATATAATATTCATCGAATAGTCGAAAACTTTTATGAAATGTTAATTAGCTTATTTAAAACTACTTACCATAAAAAATTGCACAAATGTAGAACAATTAAACAGTATACTGCCATAATGAATATATAGAAAAAACCAATGAAAGATCAATATTTCACAAAACTTTATCTTAATAATTATTAAAAAAAAATGCACACACTTCGGAGCTAATTCCATGCTCAGAGCTAATGCACAACATGTACAAAAGATGTTTATGCCTTTATTTTTTATTTTCATGATTTTAAAAGCCTTCGCATGTTAAATATTGTGCACGAATGAAAGCAAAATCAAATATTAATTTATAGGTAAAATATATCAAAATCTTAGAACTGCATCGATGCATTTGCTTAAATAAATATCTTACAATATTTTAGTAATAAAAGTGTTAAATTCCCCACACATGGGATACATATATATCACCAAAAACAAATATATAAAAATGGGAGAGTTTTTCTATTCTTGCGAATTAGATTTTTAATTTTCTGAATTATCAAAATGAGATTTAGTATTTGTGCTTTGGGAGAATCCGTTTTGAAGTTTAAATTTCATTCAAAATAATATAAAAAGCACGTACACATTTTAAATCTTGATCAAATCAATTTGCTCTTCAATAAACGATACATAAACTAGAATTTGTGCAGGAATTGCACAATTCTTTCTTGAAATGATTTGTTACTGCATATATAATGTCAGTCTCACTTACACACGGTAGAAAAATAATTAATTCATCTTTTATCAAGCTCTTTCCTAGCAAAAAATCTGAAATGTGGGCGTGGTAGTTGCTGTCCAGCATCAAATATTTCTCCATAACTTTATAAAAAATGCAGGTAAAGCTGTGAAATTTTGCAGGCATGTTTATAAGGGTTTGAGGTATCAAAGAAGCCAATAAAATATTTTTGACAGTTTAATGATTTTTAGGGTACCATATCGCGTTAAAAAGGTCAGATTAATTCACAATTCAGCTCACTTGTCAGGGGCCGATGCCAATACAACAATTTAATAATTTTGTTCCATTGTACTGATCAGGATCATCAAGATTAACGATTTCCCATTTTCAGATTCCTTCCCTCGTCTGGCGACTATTTTCAGATCCCATTTCCAGATTTGGTAGCTAATTCTAGATTTGGTCACTAAAATATTTAATTACAATTTTGTTCGATAAAAGGGTGTTCTTTGTTTTTTTTTCATAAAAAATTTACCAGTAAATGAACTATTTTTAGCTCTAAGCATCTAATCTCTGAGTATCGTATCTTTATATCTTCAAGTAAAAGCGAAAAAAATACATACTTTGATTCTAATAAACTAAAATGCATGTTATATAATTTCTATTACAATAAATCTATTCTCTACGAGGTTAAAATGATTAGCTAATGTTACTAGACATAGAAAACAACACGAGGATAAATTTTCTAACAAAATATTTATATTCTCAATCATTCTAAATTCCAATTTGATTCGCTGCTCTCAGAACATCAATGAAAGAAACATTTTATCAACTTTAAAAAAGTGGAAAGATACATCTATATAATATACAAATAGATTCTAACAGAAAACATCTGTGAGAAGAAACATTATAGCCACAGGGGTCAAAAGAGAAATCGAAATGGAATTTAATAATTGCTTTTCTGTGAGTAACGCAATGCCTAATTTTATACCAACCAATTTCACTCGATGATGTTATGGCTGTGTTAAATACGGGTATTGAGTATATAAAGCGCATTTACAGTACGTTTGTGGCACAATTTTTTTAACGCATAAACCACAAAAAGTCATTTCTTTTCTAATTAGCTTTCCTCATGGAAGATTGCCGGAAGCTAAATGCGTAATTCTGCCCAAACTGTTACAGTGATATCATTCTCTCTACAAAAAAGGCTAAGTTGTGGAGTAAAAAACATTTTATCTTTTGTAAAGATTTTTAATATTGTTACGTTGATCGGGGTTCTAGGATTTTATGTAGAGACCAGTCGCAAAGAACAAGACCGTTCTTTAAAAGCGACGAGAATTTGTTGTCAAGAAAACAATCCTTGAGAGAAATACAGGATTCAGCAGCAAAATTCGCAGAATGAAATACCAGAAAGACTTCACACCTTCTACAGCGTTTAGACACAGTGCCTAAAATACTCAGTATGTAAAAGATTATTCACAAGCACCGCTCATCCTATTCAACAGCCGAGCTAATCACGAGTCGTCTCTTCAGGTTAAGGCAAGACTACTAATCACCGGTCAAAACAAGACTGGTTGAGTTTCGGCGAGCCTGTCTATTTATAGGACTCACGGATCATTCGAGAAAGATCGTTAGCGTCATAGGTCTTGAAATTAGTGGATTTCTCCACACATTTCCAGAAGAATTCAGAGAGTCCCAGACTCGCCAAAAATGGTCGCCAAAGTCACCAACTTGGTCGCCAAAAATTGATGCCAACTTGGCACTATCGCCAGAATTTCGCCAAGTTCCCATTAAATCGTCCTTATAAAGTAAGAGACGGCGTTGCTTGTGAATATATTACCATTTTAACATAAAATAAATATAACACAGAGTAATATAAATGCATTACACAACCATTTACAAATTATTTACACTATTTTATGCAAAATTCGTAACAATATAGTCATTATACATTTTAGGATTTATCTCTTATTGAAAACATGTGCACTTGCTAATCAGGTGGTCTTACCATTTAAAAAAAGTTTTTGCTGTAGAAGACAATAAATCAATTATAATATCTTATACAGTAATACACTGACCTTATGTGATTGGTGAGACTAAGTAATAACAGAGTAAGTAGAATTCATGTAAGTCTCCCTATATGATTTCTCATATAAATACAGGAAATTATTTTTACTTAGGGCTGTAGACGAAAGAAAATAATACTGCGGGAAAAAATTGCTTAATTAAATCTGAAATAACACAAATACAAAATCGCAAACCGATTTTATTTTGATTTAGAAGGTGTGACGTCGTCACAATGGAGAAATCGCCCCTATTCATTATGTGCTCCACAGCAGGGGAACACGTGGCTTTGGCGGCATTGTGCCTTGTCGGATAGCTGGACTGTCGGCGACGGTGTGACTGGCAAACACTATGAACTGGGAATCACTGCATTATTTTTCATTCATAGGCAGTGATTGTCCGTCGTGAAAGGCTGGCGCCTCGGCAGACGGCGGCGAGATGTTTCAAGTGCCAGATGTCAACCAGGCCCTTGTCGCCGGGGACCTTTGAGAGGGACCGGAACGTTTGCTATCTCTGCACAAATAGAGGACGTGCAGGACCGAGGTACCGGGTGCAAAACCTTGAGGCCGGCCAATGGGAGTTGATGAGGGGCGTGGAGTGGACCCGCCCCTAGAGTTTAAAAGAGTGGACCCAAGAAAAAGAGGAAGACTCCGGATCGACTCCCACGAGAGATTCCCGAAACAGAATCTTGCGGACGAAGGACGAAGTGTGCGATGGCTCCCGATCGACTCCGACGATAGACCTCCGAGACGGAATCGACGGATCTAGGAAGAAAGCGTGAGGCGAGGGCCTCCCGATAGACTCCCGAGACAGAACCCGATGAACTAGCGTGAAGGACTCCTGTGGCAGTATCCGACGGTAGAATAAAGGAGACGCGACGAGTGGAGACCCATGCAGACACCAATGTTAAATAGAACTAGCTGGCTGAATAGAACGAACACCAGTAACTGATTTTTTTCTCTTTCCAGTGATCTTCTGAATGTTGTGCCTCAAATAGACAGTTGATTAGATCACAGTAAAAAGTAGTTTTCAATAATTAGCTTGGCGTCCACCTGCAATCGAGTTCCACGACGTCACAAAGGCTTCAATACATCTTACAAAGTAATCTGCCGACTCAAATATTTTTTCCCTTCCACAAAAATTCCTCCTCTTGTTTGCTGATATATATATATATACATATATATTTTATTCCTCGCTACTTAAAGAAAAAAGTTGATCAATGGAGTATATGTTTCCTAAAATTTGTAGTCCTTTTTCAATTAAACAGAGACTTTCTGTCAAATTCCCAACCGTCATTTGATCTTCTGATTGAACTATGTCTTGAGACACAAGCTCTTCAATGTCTTGCTCTTGTTCGTAGATTTCTATGAGCTCATCCATTGTCAACTCCTGATTGTGAGAATCCAGGAATTCTTGAACGTTTACTATCGACTTTTAAATTTATTTGTCTGTCTAGATCTCTCGACAACTTCTTCAATCACATTAAAATTTTCACCAATTTTACCAATTTCTGTTTCCTAAAAAATTTTAAAAAATATTTTTTAAAGGCTCGCTGAGATTTGAAAATTGCGTAAATCCTGGTTCGCGTCAAGTCGATGGAGCGTAAGTCGAGGTATGACTGTAATAATCAACTCCGATGTAGTTATCAAATATTGATTAATACAATGAATAAAAATTAGTGTGTTTATAAGGATAGACGCAATCTCGAATTATAAATTCGATAAATATTGTCACGTAGAAAGATACAAGGCGATGTTACCCAATATAAGATTTATTTTGTTGTAGTGTCTTACACGGGCAGTACCACAACTGAAGACCTATCCAGCTGCAGTACTTTTATCCATCTGGTGGAGAGTTCTGGAATGACCGCCAAAGAAAGATTAACGTAAAATCAATTTACATAATTTGCAAATGTCCATAATAATAAATAACGAAAGTCATGATTAAAATCAACATACAAGTATCGGAAAGGCTCGAACCCGAGCCACCTGCATGGTAGGGCAGTGCTCTAACCATTCGGCCTCTCAGAGCTTATCAGCTTGTGACAATATAAATTAGAACTATTGACAGTTTTACTGTATACATTTAGTAATTAACAGAATTTATGTTAGGAATTTTTGCATAAAATATTTAATTAGTATTCTGATAGATTTATTAAATTAAAATAATTAAAGTTCAATTTAAGGTGATGACTACACGTTCGAAACCGTGATTTTGAAAAAAGAATATAAATAAGTAATCTTTTTTGAAATTTAATTTCAGTTAAATTCGAATATACATATAAAATTGTTTTAAAAATACTGTTGCAAGAAAAATTATATAAATGCAATTTTTTTGGCAAAAAAATGACAAAAGAAAGACGTAGTGTCCTTTCACAAAAAAAAATGCTTCTATAATAAAAATATTTTGCAATTATGGCTAAGACTTTTGTACAGTACCTGAGCTAGGATTTTTGAAAAATTCACATTATTTTCAGAGTTAGGAAAAATATTAAAATAATAATAGATGTTTTAATTAAAATTCCTCTGTGATGTAATAAAATATGAACAAATCAGCTTCTCAATTATATATTTCAAAATTTTTAGTTCAACCCTGGTATAGAAGTCCTTGCTTTAAACAGGCAACGTATTATAATTATAGAAGGATTTTCATAAAAGGAGAATATTATGAAAATATGACATTCTTTCTTTATTTTTCTCCAAAATAAATTGCACCTCAATAATTTTTAATTGTAAAAATATTCTTAAGCAATTTTTATGTGTATATTCTAATACTGATAGCATTAAATATTAAAAGTTTTTAAAATATAAAAGTACAGGGTGTTTGAAACATGTCTTTCCACTTTAAAAATAATAACCAAAAAATAAATAAATAAATAAATGGCATGCATTTCCGTTATTTTATGCTCCATAAAAAAGCATCATTTTTTTGTAATTATAATATTATTGCAGGATTTTTTAATGTGTGTATTCCATTGATGGTGTCGAACAAAACAAATCTTTACGATATTTCTAACCACGTTCTATGAAGCATTGTAGATTCACTAGACAAGATGGCCACTACAATTAGACTTATCAGTTCATTAGTGATACGAATTGGAGATTGGTATACAACAAGGGTCGGCAAACTTTTAGCTCTGGTGTGCGTAGCCAATCTACCAATATGATTCCGTGTGCCACACAGTAGGACAATTGTGAAACAATTCAATTTCCCTGATAATGCATACGGAGTTAGAGAATAGAGGTCAACAATATAGATTTACAGTTTTGCAATATATTAATTTTGTATCATTTAAAGATATATTCTTATCATTAACAGCTTTATAATATATTAATTTTGCATCATGAAAAGATACTTCTTTCTCAACATAAAAATAAACAGCATAAAATATAACTATTTTTTCAACAAAAATAAAAATAATTAAAATTATACGTATATTATGTATTTTGAAACATATTTATTAAAATACGAAATAGACAACATAAAATATATAAGTATTTTCCTTCATTCTAGTTAAATAAAAAGATAAATAAAAATTTTAATGCAAACATAGTATTTGCATTGCTCTACTTTCACATCGCAAAATCAGGGGTATAATGTGCGACTTTCAATTTGACACGATTCTGAGCATTCAAGTCGTTGAACAATTTCTTTGCCGGACGCGAAATCCTTTTCATATGAGGAAAGATTTCTTACATAGATATGAAGACCCCAAAGTGGAAGGCATAGTGCATGCACAATTTTCTCTCTTCAAACAATTAAATCTCTCCAGAAATGGCATTCAATCATTTACAAAATAACTATAACTTTTTCTTAAGAGTTATTTTTCAGGTTCTTCCGTAAATGTTCCGCCGTTCCGTTATTGAGCTCCGCCAGTGAGCTTAGTGTGGAGATTTGGTTTCCAGGGATTGTCTCGCAACGAGAGAATACGGTAAGCTCCCCCAGCGAGCTTTGTGAAGATATAGTTTAGTGTTTATCTCTCGAGGAGAGATCTGTGAGTTCCACTAAGGAGCTTTGCTTTAAATATTGTGTATCTGCCGGAAGTAGATATGTTAAATGCCATCCTGGCCCATTTCTTTTTTTCTCTCTTAAAATTGTCAACGAGATCAGAAAATTCAGTATTTACTTGAAACGTGTAAAAAGTGTCAATTTTTGATGTATGTGAGCGTCCTATGTCTTTGTGTGTAAATAAACAATTAAACATCATTTAAGTTTCATCAATTGACAAGGCTTGGGCATCACATTGTATATCAGCAAATAAATTATTCAGTTAATTAGAATTACATAAGTTATTGAATTAAAGCAGAGGAGGGTAATAATATGGAAGAGAATTTTCACAACTATATCTATGACTATACACTGGTGTGCAAAAATTAAGGACGAGACGGTTTTTTCAATATAACTTTGTACAAAAGCATTCCAAATCAACACATTTAACACCGTAAGATCCCCAATACGTAAGGACATGAGTAATGTAAGCAACACTTACTAAAAGAGAAATCAGAGGGATAAAAAGAAGCTTTATTGAAAAAGTAGCACGGAGCGCAATGTGACTGAAGGCCGAAACATCCCTGTGATGGGTGTCCAGCAAGAAATATCCGGTCTTTAGTAGGAGATATGATCTCCCCTGACTGCTAGGCAGGTTTCACAGCGTCTGCCCATGCTGAGAATGAGGGTGTCAATGAGTTGTTGAGGCATTGCTGCCCATTCGTCTTGCAGCGCCAATCGAAGCTCCGGAATCGTTACTGGTGGTAAGGTACGAGCTGCCAAGCGTCTGCCTAGTTAAATCCCATACATGCTCGATGGGACTGAGATCCGGAGATCGTGCCGGCCAATCCATACGTTCAATATCCTCACTCTCTAAGAGCTGTTCGGCAGCTACTGTGCGATGACATGGTGCATTGTCGTCCATGAAAAGGAACAGCGGACCCATAGCACCTCTAAAAAGACGCACATATGGAAGAAGAATCTCGTTACAATAACGGGTCCCGTTGACTGAACCTGCGTCGAAGATGTGAAGGTCTGTACGACTACCAATCATGATGCCTCCCCAAACGAGAACACCGCCACCTCCATACCTGTCCCTTTCAAAGTTGTTCGAGGGATGATTGCGGCTTCCCCGCTCTCTCCAGATGAGTATGCGATGAGAATCGCTACTCAGACTGAATCTGCTCTCATCTGTAAAGAGTACTCGTCCCCATTCATTGTCTCTCCAATTCCGGTGTTCCCGGCACCACAGAGAACGCCTTCTCCGATGGGCAGGCGTTAGAGGTACACACCGTACAGGGCGTCGTGCAAACATACCACCACCGTGCAGTCTTCTGGCCACGGTAAAACGCGATATCGGTCGTCCAGTCGCCTGTGTCGTGTGTCTAGCGATTTCTCCGCTGTCTGCCGCCTGTTTCTTCTGGCTTGTAAGGCAATATACCGGTCATCTGCGGGTGTGGTTCCTCGTGGACGACCACTACTGAACCCCCGGATAGCTGTTCCTGTAGTTTGAAATTGTCTCCAAAGTCGTGAAACGATGCTGTGAGCAATTCCGAACTCTGCAGCCACACTTGTCACACTGCGACCTCCCTCCAACTTCCCAATGATTCGACCTCGGGTGAAAGCATCCAGATGTCGTCTAACAGATTGATTATTCGCCATTTCTCGCGGAGGCAGCAACTCGGTGTGATTTTAACTGCTATACGGTGTGCTTTCTCTTTGCCAGAAATACTAATCTTACACCGACAACATGCTTTACTACTCAGACACTCCCCCATTATGTCTACCTGCATATCTGCGCATGTGCTACCGTACATCACCTCACTTAATCTCCTGATTGGTCTTTCTGTCCGCTCTGCCTCTTCGTTCAGCTTATATTCTAATTTTTCGACTTCGTCCTTAATTTTTGCACACCAGTGTAGTGTAATATAAGTAGTCAGTTAAAATTGGTTCAAGGTAAAGAATTTAATTTAATTAGAATTCTAAAAATTCTAGGATACGAAGCAACCATCACCTCCGTAAGTATCCTTCTTTCATGGACTATTTTAAATTACAGCTGAATCTCCATGTTACGAACCTCTATTTTGCGAATTTTTCTGTACAGCGAACTTTTTCTAGAACCAAGAACATTTCACGATTTTCTTCGTAAAATAACCTCCCACTAGCGGAGACCATTTTCTATGTAACGAACTTTTTCTATTGTGATTCCTTTTTTCCCTATTTTCAAAGTATTTCTGGACATTTCAAGTTATTCTCCCTCTCAACACACTTTGTGGTGGTCATAAATCTTGAACTGGTTTTATTAGATGCCAAACTCGCCGAGAGCAATAGAATTCTGGGCCTTTCATCCAAGAAGTGGGCCTTTCATCCAAGAAGTGGGCCTTTCATCCCCATTGTCCAGTTCATTGGAAACATCTTCGATATCCCCTTTCACTCTCAGTGGTGTTCCCGTATCCTTGAACTAGTCTCCGTTTATTTGTAGTGTTGATCAGTCGTACAGGTAACTTCATTCCTTGTAGCTCGAAAATGTCAAAACGTAAGTGCTTGAGCATCAAAGAAAAAATTCAGTTCTTTAGGAAGCGGATAAAGGCGTCAAGAAATTTTCCTTCCAGTTTCTCTTTCTCTCTTTTTTTTTTTTTTTTGATAGGTAAGATATATAAAATAATACATTAATTTACAAAAAGGTGTGAATAGTTACTTTTTTTCAATGTATAGTATTTATGAGTCTAAAATATGTTTTATGAGGTTTATCAAGAAAACTGAAAGATGAACCTCTATATAAAGAATTTCCCGTATAACGATTTTTTTCCGGGATTTAGCGACTCCGTTATATAGAGGTCCGGTTGTAGTTTATTTCATGAGTTCCTGTGACTCTGAGTCCTGTAAATTATCTGAAAGAAATATCTTGGAATATGAATTAGTGATAAAATTCGAGTATGCTTGTAAAACGAGATTTCTTTTAAAAATTATCTATAAAAATGAATTGCTTAGAAATAATTTGCACCGATAAATCTCTCTTTCTCTCTCTCTATAACTAATATATAAAACTAAATAAGCCTACGATATAATTTTCGGAACTTGTACAGTATACCATCAACCCAATTTTGTGAAATCAAAAGGCGTTGCCAAATGTAGCGATATGCAGCCAATTATGAAAACCGTTCCCTCGCATGTTTAAACACAATAATAATAAAGATGCCAGCATTTGATGATATTTTTTAAATTGGCAATGCCTTTTCGTTTGGCGAAAACGGTCGTTGGTAAAATACCTAAGTACCTTATTTTCTTTCCACATTTTCTTTCTGATAAAATTAGATTTTCGAGTAACTGTATCCTGCTTCTAACATTTAAAAACTTATAATGGAATTTTTTTGAAAAAATATGTCCGAATTATTAAAAAGTAATTTGTTTTAAAATACAGGGAGAACAAAGAGAAATATTAAAAATGAACAAAGAGAATCATTCCATCGCTCAGACTAACCCAACTATTTCATCATAGTGAATATTTAATTTAAATGAAATGTGAAATAGAATGTGTTGCAATCAAAAACGAGATTACAACAAGTTTTGCCCCCACAGTAACTTTTCACATAGCGAATGATGTAAGAAAGTGATGATGAATACGAAAAGGAATTTCAACAGCTATCAGATCATATCTAAACCAGAAATCGATTCTAGTCATATTGCTAGAATTTTAATTATACTCCTGGATGTGTTTCGATGTTTGGTTTTAATATGTACTATTATTGTAAATTCTGAATTCATAAAAAGGTAGAAACACACACAAGACTTTAATAAGATCTAACAACATAAAGTAAGATCTAAGACAGTGATCTTCAAACTGTATTCCACGGAACCCTTGGGCTCCATATGGCATACCCAAGGGTTCCCTGTGTCACAATTAAAAATCAAAAAGGAAATTATAAATGTATTTACAAAATGGATTCACGTTCTCTATGGATTTTCTATAACCACAAGAATCTAAAACTCATCCCAGTCATTAAGGTATCTGAACACGTTGAAAATGACCAAATTCAGTCAAGATAGATATTTTTGTTTTTTTATTTTATTGAATAGAGCTATCTTTTGATTTTACGAAACATACTTTGTTTTGTTTCTACACTACCTAGAGGTCAAGTTACAATCAATTTTATTAAGTTAGAAAAACCGGAAGTGGGTTTTTGATCTACCAGAAGTGGGCATTTCAATTGCTCAAAATCTGTCATGGTGAATCTGATAACTCAAAATGTTACGAATGTGTTTCTATAAGACGTTTTAAACCTGATATACATATGTTATTTTCTTGAGAATGTACTAAAATATTTCTTATTGTATGAATACTTTTTGAGTTATGACTTGTTATTTAAATAATGGTCTCATAAAAAGTGTAACATTTCTTATAATGTTTATTCAATCAGCTCTAAAATTTTCAAATTTTAATACAAAAATTAAAATTTTAGTACATTTTTTAGATAAATGCATCTAATTTGTTTTAGTAATACTTTTACTAATATATGTTTATTACTTTTTTCTCTAACTGCTTTGAAGTTTCTCAAAAATACTGCTAAAATTTCACTTATAACTGTAATTTTTGTAAAACTCAGGTAATTTATTTTAATTATTGATAGTTAAATAGTAATATTTATTGGTATTGAGTCCTAAAAGAGCATTTATAATGTTTTAGTATGCTATTTTGTTAAAAAGTACTCTGAACGTGTTCGGATACTTTAAACTGAAAATTTCTTTACTTTCATAATATACAAATTTCTTTTCCACAATACTTTTAAAATTTTTATTTCCATAAATTAAAATATTTTTCTTTAAATATTCTATCAACTAGATTGTGAATATTCTATTGTTTACTATCCCGGGTTCCACGAAATAATTTTATACTCGCTAGTGCAAATATATGCAAAAATAAATAGTTTTGTAATGGGAAGTGCATTATTTTTTATTTGTAGTAAAAGGAACACCTATGATGGAGAGGGAACACTTTATCGATATATCAAAAGATTCAACATTAACTCTCCAGACTTCCACAGCACATCAATGGATGGATTTAGTCTCGTGTGTCAGCCCCTCTACATCGGGGATCATAAGTGCCACGAGGACTTGAACCCGCGACCAAGATCACTCGGATACCTCTGCCACAAACGTCACTCTTAGAAGCTGCATGAGAACCATCAGAAACGGACCTCGTTCTTTTGAACTCCAATCAAGTGACGAGGACGACATCTAAGCTAATTTTTTCAAGGACTCGCCGGAAAAAATAGTTATAAAAAATGCAACTTCTTAGAAAATATATAATTATAAAGTAATGTTTTCCAAAAAAAAAAAAAAACATTGTTTATTTTAACATTTCTGCATTTTTAAAGCCATTTCATTAATTATATGACTTTTAAGTACCTTTATTAGATTAAAGTATCCGACTACTTGTGACCACTTTTTTTTAAAAAATAGAGTCATGGGGATTTTTTTGTGGTTTTCCGATTTTTTTTAGTACATTTTAAGAACAAAAATGTCATGTGAAACTTTTGAGGCTCTGGTGGATTTAATTTTCATTTCTTTCTATCGTGACATAAGATAGCTAACACTCTTTTTACTGTAGGTATATAACAACTCAGCGGTACATGTTATTATATACTTGTTTTACTTCCTTGATTGCTAGTCTGAATGTCATTTTAAAAATTTCTGTTTCTTTGCAAGACTGGCCGCAACTTTAAAGTATAGAAATAATTCAAACTCAGCTTTAGGAGCTAAGATTGCAGGGTTAAGCACAGTTTTAAGACCAATAATCGTCTGTTCGTTAATTCATTGTCTTGTAAGCAAGAATATTAAGTTCATAAAGTTGGTAAAATATTGTTGTATACGTATTTTAAACGCTTATGGCAACAAACCACATCTATATCATTGAGAGTTTACAGGCACACTTAACAGATAGTTACACCATTATGCATTGCAGATGGTGTTCATGCAGTAGACAGGCATTTTTTTTATATTTTTATTATTTGAGATCTCTAAGAATTCTGCTGTTTATTGTTTGTTTCAATGTGTAACATTGTGCAATTTTTCAAAATTCATTCTTTTCAGTTTATTTGTTTCAAAAGGTACTTTAGTTCACACGTGCAAAAATCAGGCTTCGCTTCATTTTTCTTTCTTCTTCACTTATTATTGCTCTATTAGGACGAAAATTTCTGCTATAGGGGAGGGTTGGATCCTGTAAAGCAAGCTTAACCCTATTTTACTATCATAAATCAGTAACAGCTCTAAAAAATGTAATAGTCTTCCATTTTGGTCTATTGACTTTTTATATGTCTACTTATATTTTGGCGGGTTATTATAGGTTATCAAATTCATTTTCATCCATTTTATGCTTTGTAGGATTTACAACTTGTCAATATACTTATTTTATTTTATTTTATTATACTTTATGTATATATATTGCATAGATATGAGAAGGAACTAGTAAATTTGAAATAAAAATTTAAAAATTATGTTTATGTGTTTTTATTTGTAATTAGATTCCTTTAGATTATTAACTTTTAATTTTTCTATTACAGGTTCATCCAAGAGGATCCTTAAGAATTAGGTTTGACTTTTTTCCCTCGCTATTTAGTGTAATTGAATTTTCTGAGTTTTTATAATAAAATTTTGAAAACTCAACCCGTCTAAAAGTTTTCTTCTCTTTTTTTTCACAACAAATCCTACACTGCTAAATGTTGAAAAAATTTATACTGAATATATACCATTAGATTTACATTGAGATAAATATGTTAAGGATTTTCAAAGTGAATTCCTTAAATCACTAATTATTTGAACGTTATGAATAGAAAAACAACATACGTAATTTTCATATATTAAAAGGAACTCTTGCGCACAATTTCAGAATCTAATTTTTCATTATATCATAATAAATCTGACATTATTTGAGACATAGCTTTCACTGATTATGATATATTACCAAAATACTTTTATCAACTCATATAGTGAACGTTATAGAAAAATATTTCCTTTTTCCTTTAAAAATAAAAGCGCTCGCATTGTCTTAGCATGAAGTGGAAGTACCCATAAAACGAGTTCTTAAGATCAACATATTCATGTAATATTCCTCAGTACAAATAAGAAAAATACAAAACTCTGAATATTTTAACAAGCACTTTCGCCTCAAATCCTGCCACAAACTACCGAAAAAAACTGAAAAGTAGGCACGATCCAGAGCCATCTTCAGATAAAACTGCACCAAAAGGATCATGACACCGCAACAAAATAATCACCCCTTTTCTTGCCCCCCGACATCCTCTTTACGTGAACGATATCCATAAACAAACTCATCTCCCAGCCATAACCCAGGAAGCAAAAAAGAGCCATGATACGAGTTTGTTTTTCGAACCGAAATTGCATTCTCGACTCAACAGCAACAGCAAACATGATATAAAACAGAGCGAACACCGATTAAAGAAAAGAAAAACAAAAAGCAAAAAATGGTAAATCGTGTCCAGTCCGTATCAGATGATGATCCCTGGGTGCTGTGATGGGAAAGGCGGGGTTCCTGCACATCATTCGAGCAACGGGTCAGGTTCAACAGATCTTCTTTGGAAGGGTTGCTAGGATTTCAAAGTAGTCGCCAATCTTGTTTCAGATGTAAAATTAAATCGGCTGTGCTTGAAATTCGAGACATTAAGAGTAATACTTTATAAATACCAATATATACCATTGCGGAAAACTTTTAGCGGTTGCAAGAATCAGTTCCAATGAATGACTCGATACGATAGTTATTATTCATTGCGTCAACATCATATTTTTCTAAAATTAATTTATTTGCAAAACTTCTCATGCTCCATATTGTATAACACGAGGCTTACAGATGTAAGTGGTAACACAATTATATAATTTAAAACAAAATTAAAAGTACATTTTTAAGATAAAAATATAAAATAAAAGGAAGGGAGGAAATATAAAAATACAATAATGGACAAAAGAATTAGCGCACCAAGAAATAATTGCGGGATCGTAACGAAACTTGGCATGAAGGTACATGTCAGGAAGATATGCAAATGATTAGAAATGCAGCGTGATTGCCATTGCGTATAGCCGGTAGAGGGTGTTTAATGTCGTTCTTCGTGGAGTATAAAACAGGTAAACAAAGCTTATTTAAGTGTGCTGAATCGCTTACAAAGGAACAGCTGAGGTAGACATGCCATTACGCCGTTTTCGAAGACAATATGAGCAGCTGTCGCAGTTTGAGAGGGGCAGAATCATCAGCATGATGAAAGCTGGGTGGTCAGCTAGGCGAGTAGCTCGTCAATTAGGCCACTCTGATTGTGTTGTAAGGAGGTGTTGGGACCAGTGGATCCGAGAGATGTCATTTACACGAAGACCAGGCTCAGGACGCCCTCGACAGACCATTCGTCGAGAAGACCAACACATAGTAATAAATGCTCGCGTACAGCCAACTACTTCATCGGCCGCCATCCAGGCACAGGTAGCACCTTCACTAGGGCCTCCTGTGTCTTCTCGAACCATACGAAGGCGCCTGGCTGAAGGACATTTGGGATCGCGGTGCCCATTACGTGTGCTGTTCTTGACGTCCATCCATCGACGCCTCCGTTTGGAGTGGTGCCGCTCACGAGGAAACTGGACTGACGCGGAATGGAAGCAGGTCGTCTTTAGCGATGAATCCCGATTCAGTCTCATCAGTGATGACAATCGTGTTCGTGTGTGGAGACCGCGTGGTGAACGCCTCAATCCTGCCTTTATATACAGCGACACACCGCTCCCACAGCTGGTATGATGGTATGGGTTGCCATTGACTACAATACACGATCACCTCTAGTATTGATCCGTGGCACCATGACAGCTCAGCGGTATGTCATTTTGGACGGCAAGTTGGGCATCCCACGAGTTTGAACGAACTAGAGGCAAGGTTACAGCAAATATGGAACGAAATGTCTCAAGACATCATACAGAACTCGTGTGCCTCAATGCCCGATCGTATCGCATCGTGCATTCGCGTCAACAAGGTATTAAATACATTCTTTTGCCTTTTTCTCTGAACTAAATGATCCTTTTTCTTTGATTTTCTAATTATTTACTTATATCAAAGTATTCATAACGTATTTAAAATTTCGTTTCATTTTGACGACTCTTTCTTGGTACGCTAATTTTTTTGTCCATGAGTATATAAATAAGAAGAGGTACCAATAAAAGTTTAAAAATCTATACAGTAAACAAATTTTCTTAAGACATTAAGGCTTTCAATACAATTGACCAACAAAGACAAAACAGGTGGCCAAGAAATACCTAAGAGTTTCAACTCCTTTTTTAATTTGTCTCTTTTACACAAATGTAGGTTACCATACAACAATACATGTTCCGCAGTTTCAGCAACCTGACCACAAGAACAAATAACACTACCAATTAAATTAAACCTAGACAAATAGCTCTTAAAATTTTCTTGTCCTGTTAGAATCTGGGATAACTTAAAACCAGTAACAAATTTCTTACATTTTAGCCGTTGATAAATGGTCGGAAAAAACTTTTTAGTCCACAAAGCTTTAGGTGAGGCCAAGAATTCTGTGTCAACATTATTGAACCACTATAATTTTATCGATAATATAATTACTGTAAAATCTCCGTTGTATAACGCGCACTTTTAGCGCAAAACAATAAGATCGAAATTTACGGGTGGGCATTTTACGCCAAGTATAAAAATGAGAGCTTTAAAAATAAAGAAAAGAGGAGCACAAAAAAATTAGACTTTTGCATAGATCTAAATACTGTTGATTTAAAGGGAACGACATTCCTTATGAACTTAAAGGGTTGCAGTTCTAGAATCATACTGTTTTTATCTAAAGCATGGAATACAATCTCGAATAAATGACTTCATAACAGCATTGCGCACATACATTTCAGGTTTTTTCGTAAAAAAGGGTATGCGCGTTATACAGTGAATATACCTAGAAATTAAAAATTCCAGCTTGAAAATTTAGGTGTGCTTTATACGCCGGATTTTATGGTACTTTATCGCAATTCAGAAAAACTAGGATTTTAGAATAGTCACAAAAAATTACTGTCAGCAATTGCTATTTTTACCATTTTTTTTAAATAGTTGTCTTCAGTAAAAGACCATTCTTTAAAAAACTTCTGGTTTTTATTATAACATAAAAACAAATAGATTAGAAATAATTCATACTTCAAAAAAATGGAATCCCCTCTTGTAAACTACAAATCATAATGATTATGTAATAAAAATGAATTGATCTGTATTAATTTCAGTTTATTTCTTCACTATTGAAAATTTAAAAAAAAAATAATGAATTTGCAGTAATTTTTACCGCTTTTGGTTAGTTTAAAAATTGACTTGATTTTTGATTTCGAATAAAATTACTGATTTAATATCCTAACTGTAATATTGTGCACATAAGCAAAATAATTTCAATTTGGAGTATGAATTATTATTAAAAAAATGCACAAAAAACTGTTTATAATTTTTTTTTAAATTAAGACATTATATCAATTAAAATTATTATAACAATGCAATTAGCACAAATAAGTGTACAAAATTTTAAATCATTACTACAAACAACAAACAAAAATTATGTTTCTTTACATTGATACTATAAAAAAGGACGATAAAAATCTTCATACATCAGAAACAGGTATTAGAAGATACAAAAAAATATGTTCAGTTTGAAATATGATTTTATATTAATCATCAATAACTCCCTAACTATTTGAAAAATGGAAAAGAGTTAGTTACTCAAATGCGTTAATTGAAGATAAAGGTTTTTGGGCGAGGGTACACTTAATATATGTTGCAAGCGGAATGAAGAATTTGGGCTATGGATTTGACAATACTACTTTAATACAGATGTTCTGTTTCAAATATTATACCCAAATGTTTTTTAATTAGCTCTCTTAAGTGGTAGTTTTGTCTGTACAAACTAATTTAATAGGAACTATTAATTGATTCAATGTTTAGAGGGAGAAGAGGTATTCAGTATGACAATTATGTTGATGTTGAAAGAGAAAAAATGAATTCAAAATATTCCAATATTTTATTTAAATATACATTCCACAATAAGATATCTTTTATTTTTCAAGTTGATTGTTTAGTTTTAAAACAATTACCACATGCCTCATGTAAATAAATAATTAAGATTACTCAAACTTTTTTTCTGCAGGGCCAAGTACATATGTTCGCTATTTTACGCGGGCCGCAACATGAGGATTAATGAAAAGGGAGGGGAGAAATGCTTTAAGACCAAGATAACATAGAAAATTCAAAATGTGGAAATTGATCAAAATTTTTAAACTTTGGCTTTTTTTAATTATTATTTTTTATATTTTTTGTCACTGAATTTCACTAAATTGGAAGCATTTAAGAGAATTACTTTATCACAATTTCCGCATCAGTAAACAGTTTAATCTGATTACCAATGATATAACAAATTTCATAGGGTGCTTCGTTAGCGCTGTGACTTTACCACTGACAAAACACCTTTTTTCTGTTGTAAAGATTATCCAGAAAAGCCTATTTATATCATCTCTTGAAAGATATCTTCAAAGAAAAGTGTCATTGAACGATTGCTGCTTATTAGTGTTTCTTAAATAGGTGACAAATCAAGCAATTACCTAGCCCCATGTTTGTTTTTCATTACAAAACAGCCAACTTCCCAATCGTCTTGAAACGATATATTTTCTTCAAATATTTTTCGCTTGCAAGAAATAAAAAATAGTTAAAAATTAGTTCCACTCATAAAATAGTCGCTACTCCACTGTTGTCTATTATCACTAATCAGAAAAAAATATCAATTCGCACCCATACCACATCGGCAGCAAAAACCAAAATTGATACATTTGATTTTTTAACAAAGAATTCTCCATCAAATTTTCATAATTAAATGAACTTCTCAGAGCAATGAGCTATGATCGGGCCACTTAAAAATGCCCGACGGGCCGCAGGTTGAGTATCGTTGTATTAAGGCATTCCCTTATATCTGGCAACAAATATATATCTATTTCACGCAGAAACAATTATAGAAACATAAGAAATATATATTTAGAAGAAATTATTAGAAAATTAAGAAATTTAGTTTAATACAATACGAATTTTAATCACAGTAAGAAATTAAGTTGAATGAAATACGAATTTTAATGACAGTAATTAACTCAATTTGTAAAAATAATTTTTTTAATTTTTAAAAAAATATAATGAAATAATTTTATATGATAAATCAAAATAGAAATGGCCAGTTTAAACGTAGTTAAATTCAAATGCGAAAAATTTTCTTTTTTATTTTACTGTATATAAAAGAGCTAAACTATAGGATAATTGCTTAACGCGAAACTGAAGGGACCGAAAAACTTTTCGTGTTAAAGAATATTGCAAAAAAAAAACATATATCAACAAGATTAAGTTTATTAGAGTTTATTTTATTTACATAGATGTGTATGTATGCATGTCTTTAATAAAAATCGATGAAACACACACACACACACACAAAAACATTCACAAGACCTTAAAGAAATTTAATTCAAAATTTGCACATTTTTTGAAAAATAAAACATTTAATGAGTTTTTGGAAAATAATCTGATATTTATCTTTCCATTGTTTTTTTAGCATTTAATTGTCAACAAATCCCTCGATATCGTCCATTTTGTTATTCATTTCATCATTAGAATGTATATAACAGCGCATAGTTTTCATGACTTTCCTCATTTCGGGTGATGTGAGGACAGGAGTTGCATTATTTATTTAATTTTCATTGTCAGAATCTACATCAAGAATGTTTTACGAGCTTTGAACAAACTCAATAAATTCTTAATAATAATAATTCTTAATATAAGAATAATTCTTAACATAAGAATAAAATGATTAACGAGAAAATTAATGTCATTTTGGTAAAAACGTGGAATGCTTTGTACTACATTTTTACACTAACTCAGAATTTCGGAATAGAACTAGAAAGAAATTACAACAATTAATATAGAACACCCCATGCTTTTACCCCAATGACATTAATTTTCTCGTTAATCATTTTATTCTTATATTAAGAATTATTTTTTTTTTTGCTTTTTAGTTCGATTCACCATAAAGCATGTTTTTTAGTTTTTTTTTAAACTACAATATTTTTTTCAAAAACCTGGGATAATACCTCGAATAAATGTTTTCAAAACATAAGAGCACTGCATACATATATTTTAATTTTCTTTTTAAAAAAGGGGGTTCGCGTTATAAGGCAAATGTACCTGAAAATTTAAAAATGCAGCTTGAAAGTATAAGTGCGCATTACACGCCGGATTTTCTGGTATTTTAACATAAAAATGTTTATGAGAATATTCTTTTGATTTGATTTCCTTTTGTGCCGTTTATTCAAATGGCACATAAGAAGGCATTCATTTAATTCAGCGAATCATCCTACAACTTAGATAAAAAGATTTTCTATTTTGAGTGCATTTCGGAATTCTCATAATTTCCATATAATTAAACAAATATAATTTTTTCAAATTCATATTTCTCATCGAAACACGTGGATGGGAACTATAAAGTTTGTCAAAACTTAACTCAAAGTTTTAGTGGGGGAAAAAAAGAACCGTTTGAAAATCTAGAAAAAAACTATTAATATATCATTCACACACCTACTTGTCAAAACTCGTTTTCCTTGCAATTCATTTCACACAGCGTGAAAATTCTGCATTTTTAAGAAAAATTGCTTTTTTGTGATTTTTTTTGTGGTACATTTTAATTTATAACTTACAACTATACATCTTTGTAACTTGATTATGCATTTCATATAAGCTTTATTTCAATTAAGACATTTGTTATTCCAAAATTTCAAGGTTCATATTAAAATATTTTGCATATTAAATTTTTTTCACTAAAATGTTTTTATTTATTGTATATTTACCTTAACCTTTTTCAACTCTTATTTCAATATTTTCCAAGGAAATTTTTTAAACCTTCGGTTTTGTTCTTTTAGATTTATGATTTTCTTACTTGAAAAATTTTGTTTTAAACAAGCGTGAAGTTATTAAGAGAGATTAAATTTTCTTTTTGAATTATACATTCGCACATTTATCATAACGTTTTACTATGCAGAACACAACAGAAATATAAAATTAAGCCAAATCAATGCACAAAAAGGAAAATATATCATAATCTACTGAGGGATTGTTATAGAATTATTCAAGGTTACTTTAAGGCTTCACAATCTGGTACTATTCAAGCAGTTGAAAAGTAATTGATTAGTTGATACACATTACACAGCGCTTATTATCTGCATTATTCAAATTATAACTTTTTGGAATCAATTTTGAAGAAAAGATACAAGCACAAAGGATGAAAACGGCCTCCTTAATATCTTTTCCAGAAAAAATGACCCAAATTCTTCTGACACTTGATAAAGAGAAAAAAATCATTTCAAATGATTACAAAATTGGAATATTTTACTTTATCTTATCTACAAAGTAGAATGTAAGTGTGTGTGTGTTTGTGTTATCGTTAATACCTGCTTTCCCAAATAAAGAGTTTAATTTTTAAAATTATATTTTACAATGTAAATTTCTTTTAAAACAAAACTAAATGTATGGAATACTTAAATCTGTTTCATGTTGGATCTTTTCGTCAAAAACCGAAAGGGCTTTCCCAAAAACCGACTTTCTCTATTAAATACATTTGATATGAGGTTTAATTGAAGACCTTAACGTGTTTAAAAAAAAACCCGGCTGGGTGGCATAGTTGGTTTGGCACTTGTCTTGTACGTCCAAGTTCGCGGGTTCGACTCTGACCCAAGTCGGAGGATTTTCATGATGCAATAAATCGACAGCATTCATATCATATGAACATGTGACATGTAAAAAATCTCATGAGTGTGTGTTTGGGTTGGGTGGCTCTGGACGAAATTAAATTTCAAGAACGGTTTCGTATCGTCAGAACTCAAGTGCCTCCCTCTGGGGATGAAACTAAGAGTTAAAAAATTACATTGTGGTGATTGGCATTCTACCTACATGGTGCCCTATTAAAAAGAAATACTAGCCCCTGGGAAATGAACTAGGTCTGTATCGGTAAAAAACTTATTAAAAAAACTTTTTTCTTCAGAATAATGCATAGAATTTTAATCAGTTTATAGTAACACTTCAAAACACAAATGGTACTATTATTTTAAGAAGGAAAGTTCTTTATATATAGCAAAATTATGCAATTTATTAAAGAATAGAAACAATAGGAAAATGCTTAAAAATCTATTTATTAAGGTATATTCACTCTTTACAGAAACTTTTTTTTAGATTACTTCTGCTATTCTAAATTAAAAATACTAACTACAAAAAATTCAATCTGAAAAATGGGTAATTCATTCAAACATCTCAGTCTAAAACAATACTTTAACTATTAAACAAAGATATCAATAATATTTATTTAATATTGTTGTCGTAAATGTATCAAATTTTAAATATTTTGTCATTTTTTTTTAAAAGTGTTTTGAATGAGCTGACTTCCAAACTAGTTTTCGATGCTCAGTGAAAACTACGTTTGAAAATTATTTAAATCTATGTTATTCGTTTTAATTTTGATTTCTTTCAAATATTTTCAATTTAAAATTGTCTTAGAACGCTCTAAAAGTATAATGAAAGCTCAAATAATCATTTATCTCGGAGTAAGAACTATTATTAAGAAAGAAAAAAAAGAGTGTGAATAGTACTGTGCATACGTTTCTGTTCAAAAATACAATTTGATATGAATTACTAGATAATCTATGACAAATAGTATAAATTGAGCAAAAGTATTAAGTTAATTAAAAAATAAATTGTTTGGCATTTTGGTAGCAAAGTAAATCTTGAAAAATACAACAAAATTAACAAGTTGTAACAATTTGTATATAATATTTTAAAATAAGTAACAACTAGCAAAAAATTTAATTAACATATTTTACTAGTTATTTAAGGTCAATTAATGTACAAAAAAAGCTATTATAATTATCATTAAATAAAAATGGATAAAAATTGACTGAAGAATAATTCAAAACATATTTATTTTAGAATGAAATTCAATAAATCTATTTAAAAGTTACAGATCAAGGCAAATACTATTGTTATAAACACAACATTACAACAATAACTTTTACCTTGGAAACAAAAAAAATCAGATCCGTGAGTTTCTTTCTTTGTGTGTGTTCATGATTTTTCTTAATAAACTTCAATAAATCACAATCACCGGTAAATCCGTTGTTGGAAATAATAGCTTTTGTTCCAAAGTTCATTGGCGGGAAAACCTGTCGCCAAGAAAAGGAACAATCTCTCGCCATCCATGCCAAACAATTTCACCAAGCAATTTTGAACTTGTTGCAAAAATGCAAGCGCTTTTTTCTCGCCAAATCATTACATAGCATTGAGGCTGTTGGCGAAAAAGAACATTCACGCTTTCTGGGCGTGGTGCTATCAGATAATGGAGGACAACGTTCGCACCAGACGTGAAGAGATGCCACTTTGATGAATGCGAGAGATGACGGGAATAAATATCTGGAAGAAAGGTACGTCACATCTGGCAATACGTAAGAAATTGCTTTGGTGGAAGAGGAACGACTTGATCGATTGCTGCACCCCTGGCTGTATAGATACGATTAAAAATAAATAGATGTTATTGTTTGTTGCAAAATTTATACGTGTCCTTAAAGGCCGGACTCAATGAAAAACTGAATTGTATTTCGTTTTAACATAAAAATGTTCTATTTGATACATAAAATTGATTGACTGCAGAACATGTAAACAGGTGTTTAGCGTATCTCAATGTATATGTAAACAGAAATTTAAAATACAATGAAAATTAAACATTAAACTGAGGGGGGGGGTAAAATAATTTTCGTGTTAAAGGATTTTGCAAAAACGGCCCCTTATATTCAACAAAATTAAGTTTATTAGAGTACATTTTATTTGGATAAATCTATAAGTATAATAAACTGGATGTTTATATTTATGAAAATCTTCACTCCAACATGGTTCAACCGATCACTATGAAAATTGACATGTATATGTATTTTTTGTGGAGAATGTTTTTGTACTATCCTTTTTGTTGCAGCTCCTCACCAGATGGCGCTACAGCAAAGCAACTCTTTCACCGTTTAATCAATCGCCAAATTGCCAATGTGATCGCCAAAAAGGATGCCAACTTGGCTCCATCGCCAACATTTCGCTATGTTTCCATTAAAAACTGCCATTATAATGTAAGGAACGGCGTTGCTTGCGAATATTACAGTTTTAACATAAATTAAATACAACAGAAATTTATAACACATCCAAATATAAATTACTATTTACACTATTTTAAGCGTTCATTACACAAAATTTGTAACAATGTGTTACTCTTGCGGAGCAGAGCTTAGCTTAGGAAGGTGTTTCCAGAAAGTTACGGGGCATTATAAATAAAAAAAAATTCTTTTTATCAGCTATTAGACCTTTAGACTTTAAATTTAACAATTACGGTTTTCTGTTCAGCTGAGATATGCAAAAGGCTTCTTTTTGTTTCATTTGCAATTCACGTAAAATTAACTCATTAAAAACTTATTTATCCTTCAATTTGTATTGTTTAACTTTTCAATTGAACCGTGCGAAGAACGGGTATACCAGCTAGTATGTATATATGCATGTATTTAATAAAAATCAATGAAACTAAAATATTCACAAGCACTTGATAAAATTAAATACAAAATTTTCAAGTCTTTTGAAGAGCAAAATATTTAGTGATGTTTTTAGAAAACAATATATTTTTCTTTGCATTGTCTTTTTTAGCATAAATTCTCAACAAACTGTTCGATGTCGTCCATTTTGTTATTCATTTTATCATTGGAATATGCGCAAACTGCCCAACAACTAAATAACTGCGCATACTTTTCATGATGTTCCTCGTTTCGGATGACATGGGAACTGGAGCTGCATTATTCATTTCATTTTTTTCGTCGGAATTTACATCAATAATTTTTTTTGAGCTTTGAACAAACTTCCAGATGTCTTTTGTTTGTCATAATTGGGGCTGTACACACATTATCATCATCTACTGCAACGAATTCTTCCGATGATGCATAATAGAACAGTTCAATAATGCAGAACTTTTTCAAACTTCTTCTGATGTTTTCTGTACTTTGTTCATTCCCAGAAGGGAAATCTTTTCGTGTTAAGCGATATTCGTTCCATGTAAAGAGAGAGAAAAAAATGCACGAAAATACATAGAAGTTTGTTGGGACCATTGCATTATTTTGTGTTAACCAATATTTCGTCTTAAGCGTTTTCGTGTTAAACGTATTTTATTGTATTAATGACCTTAGAGTCAGAATTTAGAGAATTTTGAAACAAGGCGTGCAAAAGTAGTAAAAAAATTCTCAAAGTATTTCTCTTCAACTTGGCGACCATTTTGGTAAGTTTACAGGTGGAAGGAACCAAGAAATGTTAATATTTCTGTGGGTTAACATTAATTTGCATATCTGTAGTTTCTTTTAGTTATTCTTCTCATTTCTCGGTTAAATATTTGTATGGTAATTTAGCTCTGGAACAAGGAAGAAACATGTTTTATTTCACGAGTTTCTAGAATTGAATATTGTTTCTAAGAATTTCAAAATCACTATACACCCTTTTCTTCTAACAAATTTTTTTCCTGGAATATTCTATGAACTCGATAGAAATTATTGTGTTTACATCTGGTATAGTAATTATTACTGTAAAATATCACGCATGTAGCCTGCAAACCACTATTTGCCCCCCCCCCTGATTTATTTCGTAAAATAGAATTTTATTAAATTAAATATTGCACCTTAAACAGATCAAAATAATATATACAATGCTCTTTTGCCTAAAAAATTTTAAACATTATGGGCGATATGGAGCTAAATGTTTGCACTAATCATAATTTAGCACCAAAACATATCTTCGGAGGTATTTTTTTTTTTGACAATTGGCTTCTAAATATATTTTCCGGTGTAATATCCTGCTGTAAAAAGTTTTGCAATTTTAATCTGAACATTAAAATAGCACTTACTTTGGTATTCATCTTAAGGGGACACAATGCGATTCAACTGACAAAAATCGGTCAAAAAATCAAATTTAATTTTTTAGCTAAAACTATTTTTTATATACTTTTCTATAACCTGACAAAATTTGACAGCTTTAAACTTAAAAAACACAGAATTATGATAGATTTTGCGTTCGTTTTTATTCACATCCCTATGGCAAATCCAAACTTTAAACTTACTTATCGCGGACAGATTAAATAATTAGTTTGCCTTCATTTAAAATGCTAAGGCTTTTTTTTTCTATATTGTGCCTAACGCTCTGAATTTTTGTTACCTATTGTTAATAGTACATGTAACAAAAGTTGATATGCATTTTTGAATCAAAGCAATACTTTTTTTTAAAAAATAATTGAACCCAGAATTTGTACGTTTTTTAAGGAATTTTCAATAAGCATTCATAAAAAGAAGTATTGTACCTATGTACGAATACCAATCATGGTATCTTAAAACCCATACCAATTTTTCTTGCGCATAGTTTGACGTACTTGTAAATCAAATTTCATGCGTGTATGTAAATTTTTGTAGGAGGAGTAGCATTTTAAAATCACTTCACAAATCTTTGTGAAATTTTGAGCACAAAATTTGTTATACATAGTATACACACATAAGAGGCAACCAAAAAAAATTTTGAAAATCCTTAAATTAAAAATTTGTGTTTAAATCGTACCATGTCACCTTAATAATACAACCAATTTTAATCTGAATATCCAAAATATACTTAAATTTCTTCCTTTATTATTTACAAATTATTATAGTACAGCGTTTCTCAAACTGTAGGAAACGCTCCCTAGAGGGCCGTGACAACCCTATGTGGGGGGGGGGGGTGCAAGTATATCAAAAATTCGAAAACCAAAGATTTTTTTTTTAAATTATTAATTCACAGAAAGAAAGCAAAACAAAATACATTCCAACAAAATAAAAAATAAAATACACATTTACACTGATAAAATACACTTCAAAATGTATCAGTACTGCACAATGCATTTGATAAGTAATTTATGAATACAAAATTAAGAACAAATTTATTAATTACCAGTGAAGCCATGGGCTTGTCATATATAAAATTATATTACAAAATGTAATACTTATCTTGAAAATACATACGGTTTATAATTAAAGGCGTATTTTTGTTTTTGTGTTATTGATTTCAATACATTGCTAATGTTTGGGGGGGGGGGAGTCGATGAAAATTATCATTGAAAATTGGGTTGCAAGTATTTAAAGTTTGAGAAGCACTGTTATAGTAATTATATTTGTGACTGATCTTTCGTCATGCTCTATATCCATCCGTTACATATTCATGATTATTTTATTAATATGAACAAAATCTTTGTTTTTGAACCAGATGTTTAGTTCATGGACTGTACAGCTATATTTAAAATTTATGTTAATTTAAGAAATTCGTCTCAGCTTAAAAATCTGATTTTAATTAACTCTTTTAGAAACCGGTAAGAGAACATCCAATTACTCATGAAAATTATTTATTCCTCTTGTGAAATATGCTATGTTTTGCAAACTGCACAGACGCGAATAACTACGCATCGCAATTCGTTCCTTCGGGTTGTGTAACAATTTTAATGAGGCTTGATTTAATTGAGTATTTTTAATATGTATATGCCATTTTTTTCATACTTCGACGCATTAAAATTCTAGTTACTTTACTCGTAATTGCACATAGTCTTAGACGCAGCAATTTTCTTGAGAAGTTAACGGATAATTATCTATAGCATGTATTAAAAAAGATTTTTGACATGATTTTAAAGTCATATTTACATAAATCGTTTTAATTGTAGGATTCAAAAGTACTGTCGACTCTCTTAAGGTATCCGACTACCCTAAAATTGAGAATTTTGCCAAAAATTGTCAATTTTTTTATGATTTTATTTTACAGACCATCTTATTGGCTTTATAAAAATACTAAGTTTATTATTTTCCGTTCACTAGAACAAAAACTACAAATGTTTTATAAAAGCAGATGCCATTACTTTAAGCAAGATATCATACTTTAAAATGCGTTTTACTCGAAATGTGTTTTTTTTTAAAATGCTCAAACGAGGACAGCGATGGCTCAAAAAAGTTTTGAACATAATAAACTGAAATTTTTTTTGCATATGTTCTGTGTATTAGTAGAAGTGTTTTAACCTTCAAATTTATCAATCACTGTTTTATTACAAAATTTACAGTCCTTTACGTTAATATAATCACTGTTATTTTAATCAATTTCGTATAACAACTAAGATAAAGTGCTCTAGTTTGTGTAGAAATTAAAATATCTCTTATCCTGAAGGTCACTTCAAAAATGAATGACATAGCAACACATCAGAATTGAAACATTGAAAATTTGTTCATAAAATTGTGGTACAGAATGGGCCCCGTTTATGTTATTTTTTGTAATTTGTATCCATTTTTTCCCATTTTAGTCGTAATAATTTTTTTTTATCTTCTTAATGTTAGCATATTTTTTCTTAAAATGTACTAAACAAATCTAAAAACAACAACAACAAAAATTCCCATATCTCTATTTTTTTTTAAAAAAAGAAATTGTCTGGAGTAGTCGGATACCTTAAAGACATCTTATATGTACGTGTGTACCTGCTAATCTGCACATCAGGAAATGTCAGAAATCAGGTAATGTAAGCCTAATATTTAGATAATCTGAGGATTAACTCGACAATTTACGCATTAATTTCTATACTTTCGTTAAAGTACAAATGAGACCTTTGCTCGAACGCGGCAATGTTTTTACAAGCTTGAATTACTGCTTGGGAGAAGCAACTCATTAACATTATTAAATACTGTTTCAAAAAGCACGTACTGTTTCAAAAGCACGCACCTGACTGCTCCCCTGAGAATTTCATTATGTTATATGAATATACTGGGTGGTACATCCATTCTTCGAATGGGTGAATTGAAAAATTAAACAATGCAGATAGAAGGATACAAAATTTCTAATGAGTTAATTTTACGTGAATTGCAAATGTAACAACAAAAAAAAGCTTTTTGCATATCTCAATTGAACAAAAATACCATATTTGTTAAATTTTAAGTCTAAAGGTCTAACAGCTGATAAAAAGGATTTTTTTAAAATTTATAACGTCCCTTAACTCTCTTGGGGGTCGATTTTTGAAAACACCTTCCTAAGTTAATCTCTTCTAAGCAAAAGTAACACATAGTTACAAATTTTGTGTAATGAACGCTTAAAATAGAGTAAATAATTTATATCTGGATGTGTAATTCGTTAATATTACTTACTGTTGTATTTATTTTATGTTATAATATTAGCAAGCAACGCCGTTCCTTACATTAAAATGGCGATTCAATGGAAACATAGAGAAATATTGGTGATACATCCAAGTTGGCATCCTTTTTGGCGACCACGTTGGCAACTTGTCGATTGATTGAATGGTGCAGAAGTTGCTTTGCCTGGTTTGCCAGTTTGCTCACCTGTTGAGGAACTGCGACATAGAGGATAGCACAAAATCTTCTCCACAAAAAATACACAAGCATGTCTATTTTCATAGTGATCGGTTGAACCGTGTTGGAGTGAAGCGATTTCCCATATATGCAATCATTCATTTGTATATATATATATATAGATTATAATGCACAGTTGACTCTAGGTAACAATAAATTATTCGTTTATATGCTTTTGCAAAAGAACACAACGTTTCGAACGTAGTAGGTCGACGGTTCTACACTCAAATGGATTAAATCATGTGATCTGTAGATTAAGGAGTTTCGTGCTTTAACGTTGTGACGGTTTCGCTTCACACAGCTGAAAAATTGGCTTCTTTTTGTGGATAGAAACGTCCTATGCACACTTGCACCCCTAAATATTGCGTGGTCTTGTCATCCGACATCATCCCGACAACCTATGACGGTGAAAAAATCCCAATGACTAGACACCTGCGAGTCGGAAACTAGTAGTGTAATTTGAAGTGTCAGAAAGAATTTGCCCCCATCCATAGAGTGGAGAAGGATTCCGTAGAAAACACGGAAGAGAACGGTTGTGTGTGTGTATGTGTGTGTGTGTGTGTTGCCTCCGCCCTCAGAAATAACATATTCTGAACTCTAATGAAATAACCAATATTATGAACAGATTCAAAGTAAATGTATATACTGTAATAAATAGCTGTGACGTAAATAAGCCAATTATTTAATTTTTTAGCTATCACGCTACCATTAATTTTCTCAAACGTCACTAAAATTAATACGCGTGTGTGTGCGTGCACGCGTGTGTTAAGCAAATAAATTTATAACTTTGTGTAGTTTATTGAAATTAAACAAAATAAGTTTTGACATTTAATTTATTACTAAGTGATTTGCCCTATTCTTGTACATTTCAGTAGAGGATATATATATTCTTCTTTCACACACATTAGGTAACTTATTCACAATTCAATTGAGACACAAAGCCTTGAAAACACTTAAATAACTTATAAATCATTTCACACAAGATGAGAAAAAAATAATTTGAAAGTATCAAAAATAAAAATTTCAAAAACAATAAATCAGTAACTATTAATCAACCGCTTATCATGCTCCCAATTTCCTATTCAAAACCTTCAAAATTATATCTTCCGCACATGACCCAATGGAAAATTCAATTACATAACAATGGGAATTTAAATTCCATTCTTTTTCTCTAGAAGTCCTCATTTTACAAAAGCATTTACAACAATGATGAGATAAAATAACAATCCACGCTCTCGATACCAATCTATATAATTTATTTTACCGATACGACGATTAAGATTACGCAAAATAAAAGCATCGATACATATATATTCATCGCCAATCTTTCACAACTTGGAAGATATCCAATCTTCTTTTAGATAACCATATAGATTTTGGATTCGATTTAATTCTACTTGCTAAGCATAACCATGCATGATTTACTACAGATTCCGGCGATGAATTCTAATACGCCGCCAAATGGCCTTTAATGCCTTTTTTCTACGCCAAAGATCATTGTTTCAACTGTCATTAAGTTGACGATAAGACGTTTCCGGAAATAGCTCAAATCCTACATAATACGTGGAAGTGGCTCTTCGGTTCGCTTGTTTGAGGGCCCATGCCAAATAAATAAAAACTAACGCCAAGGAAGTTCGGCAATTACGTGCAAAAACTAGCGACAGAAGAATGGTGATGAAAATTATAGGTATCATCGATTGGCGACGGTTTTCAACGTCACGCCAGAAGCTCAAATATCATGCTTTGCATCTCTAATTTTGACAGTTTACTGAAAAGAAAATCTTCTTTCTTTAAAATTTGCGTTTATCATATCACATTCTGAAGACAACCAAGATTTTTTCAAAACATTCGAAATCTTTAAGGTATCCGACTACCCTAAAATTGTGAATTTTGCCAAAAATTGACAATTTTTTTTATGATTTTATTTTATATGTCATTTTATTAGCTTTATAAAAATACCAAGTTTATTATTTCTCGTTTACTAGAACAAGTGTTTTAGTAAAACAGATGCCGTTACTTTAAGCAAGAGCCATTATATATACTTCAAAACGCGTTTTACTCGAAATGTGATTTTTTGAAAATAATCAAACGGGGTCAGCAATTGCTCAAAAAGTTTTGAAAATTATTAACTGAAACTTGTTGTGTATGTTCTGTATAATAGTAGAAGTGTTTTAACCTTTAGATTTATCAATCACTGCGTGATAGCGGTTGGTTTTTGCTTACATCTGAACCCTCTTGTCTACCTGTAAAACCGGCTAGATGTGTGGGAGAAACAGAATAATCCACAAACATGTTTTCAATCTAATCAATTTATTAATTCTAATTACCAATCAGACACAATACAATTCTAATTAAGGTAGGCGATTAAATAGTACTACTACAGACCCTCAACTGAATCTAAGATAGCTTAAATACGCTCAAATATAACTACGTTGCACACTAATTAAACTAGCTTCTACTTAATCAAACTCACAGTACCTGAACTTTTTATGCATCGGGTCCTACACTGGAAACTTGCAGGTGCTCTCTTCGGTTTGATCAATGTCGTTGGCTCCACGCTCTGTAATCTTTAACTAATTCCACTCCTTTTCAATTTTCAACTAACAACTAACTCGTAGACTTTATGTTAACTCCTACTTGCACACTCCAACGTATCAACTTCAGTGTGCCAACTCCAACGTGTCAACCTCTCAAACTCGCGAAAACAGAATTTATACAATATACCTCATTTACATGATCACGTTTCCTTACTCGATGAAAGTTGGTTGAAATAAATATTTTCCTTAAAGATATATGATTAGATTAGTAGAACTGAGTATAGATCTGTCACAACTGTTTTATTAGGTTTATGTTATACTTTGTAAATGTTTTTCCCTTTTAGTAATAATAATTTCTTTTTTTCCTCATAATTTTAGCAAATTTTTCTTAAAATGTACTAAACAAAGCTGAAAACCACAAAAAAAAAAAAAAAAAAAAAATCCCTTATCTCCATTTTTTTAAAAAAAATTATCGCAAGTAGTCGGATACCTTAAGATGTATCAGGCTTTTCTAAATGTAAGATAAAGGATTGAATGTATCAAATAGTTTACTATGCTTATGCAAGTTATATCTTCAACAATGTGGTTCTCTAACTTATAAAAAGGATTCCTTTTAATTTAATTATTTTAAACCACACACATTCCAATGTACTAATAATGATAAATTTTTCAATTTTCTCTATATAAACAATATCCTTATTATTTTTCAAGAAAAATCGTCTAAATAAAAACGTTAAATAAAACCCAATTTTAGTAGAATTTTTTTAACGATAATTACAGATTTATAACACCAAAGGAAATTTAGAGAAAGTTGGATAGATTTTGATCTCTTAAGTAACCTTCTATAACTTTTATTTTAGAATCTCACAAATGTTTGATTATTTCTTACTATTAGTGACGCACGCGAAGCCCAGTGGCTGAATGGTTAGTGCATCACGCTTCCACACCACAGGTCCGAGGTTCAAACCCCGGGCTGGGCAAGGTTGACTCAGCCTTTCATCCCATCAGTGGGTCGATAAAATGAGAACCAAGCTTACTTGGGGACCAAACACTGGGGGTTTCGCTTCAGGCTGACCACCTGATCGGAACATCTGCTCATGCACCCCAGCGCCCAATGGTCACGTATACTGAGATGGGCACAGTAGGCCTTGGCCCTCGTGGGCTGTTGCGCCACTGAGTTTGAGAGTGACGCACGCCCCCGGGGGGGATTCAACCCTTCCCTCCTAGACCAAATAATTCTTAGTTTTTACTACAGATAATAACGCAACGCCGTTTTCAGCTATGTGTTCCTTAGAATTTAAGCCTCCCCCCCCCCATAAGAGAGGTCTTTGTTTACGCCCTGGTTATAAACTTTTACAGTCTTCAGAAATATATACTGCATGATGAAGAAATCATTTGTTAGGAATAAAACTCAGAGTAAAACATATTTTATTCTCTGTATCTTTCTCATTTGATATAATCTTTTTTTTTTCAAATGGGCTGCATTTTTTGCACACAAGCTTTTGCATACCCGGCCAGGCCCCCAAATGTGAGAGCCATTTTAGTGGTTACACCATCTAGTGGCGGCTCTCGCTGCCAAATTTTTGGCGCTTGAATTAACTTTAATTCAGGCTCTCATCGGATGCTAAATATTGCTGTGTGATATAATTATGCCGAGAGTACAAGAACTAAACTGATATTCGAGGGATCTTCTCCATGCCACATAATCATATGAGAAGCATGCCTACGATTTTCTCATCAAGAAAACCTATCGACACCAGCCGGGATCGAACCCGTAACCTTAAGAGGCGGGCATGCTACCTCTAAGCCACTCCTCTAGGGGGGCGTGATAACCCTACTAGAGGGGCGCAAGCATATTGAAAAGTTGTAAACAAAAGATTATTTTTAAAAAACTTATTAATTTACTGAAGATAAGCAATTATAAAATACATTCTGACATAACAAAAATTAAAATACACAATTACACTGATATAATACTTACTAGCTGTTACCCGCCCGCTTCGCTGGGTATTTCATGATGTTTTATAAATTTTTACTGCTTATATATATGTATAAATTATTCCTAGCATTAAGAATTCGATTGAATTGAAAAATATACTTATACCTGTAACTGTCACCTGTTGATAAAAAAAAGGGCAGATCTAATTTGTATTTTCTAAAATCTCTAAAATTGAAGCATAGAATGATGTTTGCTCTTTCGTAACTCAAAAACCAAGTGGATTCCCGCAAAACCAATTTTCGGTGGATCTCTACTCCGTAAATTGAACATGCAAGCCAAATTTCAAGTCTAAATCTAACAGAAAAAAGCAAAAGTTTTACTATAAAAATATCCCGTAATCCCGTTGAGAGCTGTTTCCAAAATTACTGCTCTTAGCGGATTTCAATTCAACAAAAGAAAAATGCAAACCAAATTTCATTATTATAGTCCTTGTAGCTCGAAAAAAGTAATTTTTTTGTCAATATGTCCCAGTAACCCCCTGCAACCCCCCAGAACTTGATTTGCTTAAAATTTATTCTTAGTGGTTCCCTATTCAACAAAAGAAACATCCTTAACAAATATCAAGTATATGGGTCTAACAATTAAAAACAGGAATTTTTTTCTGTAACTCCTCTTGACCCCTCGCAAACATCATTGGGGTCAATTTTCATTTTACTCTTTGTTAGAGGAACTCTATTCCTTGAAAGGAACATGCCTACCAATTTTCAAGCAGGATGATCAAGTAGTTTAAAAATGGAAATATTTATCGATTACGCCTCTTAATCTCCCGAAATTAAACTTGGTAGTTGATATTCGCGAAACCCATTTTGTAGCGGTTCTCTACTTTACGAAAGGAATCTGCTATCAAATTTCAAGACTGTACGTCTAACAGTTTAAAAATGGGGATAATTGTCTATAAGCCACTTGAGCCCCGCAACGCCACTTCTGGGTCTGTTTTCACAAACCCATTTTGTAGGGGAATTGTACTCTATGAAAGGAATCTGCTTAGCAAAATTTGAAGACTGTGCGTCCAATTAATTAAAAATGCAAAAAAATTATCAATAACGCCCCTTGAACCCCGCAACACCACCTAGGGGTCGATTTTCACAAAACACATTTTGCAGTGTATTTCTATCCTATGAGAGGAATCTGCTAACCAAATTTCAAGACTGTGAGTCTAATAGTTTAAAAAAGAAATAATTATTTATATCTGCCCTTAACCCCCGCAACACCCCTTGGGGTCAATTTTCTCCAAACCCGTTTTGTAGCGGATATTTACTCCATGAAAGAAACATTCCTACCAATTTTCAAGCAGGTAGGTCAAATAGTTTAAAAACGAAAATATTATCTCTTACGCCACTTATTCCCAGCAACGCCACTTAGAGGTCTGTTTCCCAAAACCTTCTTATAGCTGATCTCTACTCAATGAAAGAAATTTCTTTATCAAATATAAAGACTGTGCGTCTCATAGTTTAAAAATGGAAATAATTATCTATAACGCCCTTAAGTCCCTCAACGCCACTTGGGGCAATTTTCACGAAACCCATTTTTCGCGTATCTCTACCCTATGAGAGGAATCTGCTTACTAAGTTTCAAGACTGTACGTCTATAACTTAAAAATAGGAATTTATAACGCCCCTTAAACCCCCGCCCCGCAACACCCTTGGGTGTCAATTTTCCCAAACCCATTTTGTAGCGGATATTTACTCCAGGAAAGGAACTTACCTACCAATTTTCAAGCAGGTAGGTGAAGTAGTTTAAAAACGGATATATTTATCTATTACGCCCCTTAATCCCCCGCAACGCCACTTAGAAGTCTGTTTTCACGAAACCCGTTTTGTAACTGATCATTATTCTACGAAAGGAATCTATATATCAAATTTAAAGACAGTGCGTCAAATAGTTTAAAAATGGAAATAATTATCTATAACTCCCCCTAAGCCCCTGCAACGCCACTTGGGGTCGATTTTCAGTAAACTCATTTTGTAGCGGATCTCTACTCTCTGAAAGGAATCCGCTTACCCAATTTCAAGATTGTACATCAAGTAGTTTAAACATGGAAACAATTATTATTAAAGCCCTTAACCCCCCGTAGTGCCCTTGCGTTTCGAATTTCGGAAAACCTTTCTTAGCTGATGTCTACTCTATCAAAGAACATGTCTACCAAATTTCAAGTTTGTAGGTTGAATAGTTCCAGAGATTTCGTGATTAGTCAGTCAGTCAGTCAGTCAGTCAGTCAGTCAGTCAGTCAGTCAGTGAGTCGCTTTTCTCCTTTATATATATAGATAAATACATCAGTACTGCGCAATGTATTTTATAATTAATTTAACAATACTAAGTTAAGAACAAGTTTAATAATTACCAGTGACCTCATAGGCTTGTCATATATAAAATTAAAAACAAAAATTACCACTTATCTTGATAATTTGAACGGTTTATAATTAATCCCTTAAATGCGGATTAAAAATTACGCAATTCGCTCCCAAATGGCCCTGATAACACGTAGGCGTGAGTATGTAGTGTGTCGGGGGAGGGGATAGAAAAAGAATAAAGAAGCAAATTCTCCGAAATAGGTAAGACATTTCCAAACACACACACTGTCAAGGTCATTTTATTGCATTCCAAAGCCTTTGGAATAATTTTATGTGGATAGCAGTGCACAAAAAAGATCGCACTTCGGAAAGACGTATATATACGTCCAGGGCATTTAAAACACCGGCTGAGCGAGACGCTTATATACGCCGGCGGCACTTAGAGTCGTACTGTAGGTTTTGCTTCAAAGTGTAGTATTATTGAGTTCAATGCATTGTTATTGTATGGGCGGGGAGGGGGGAGGGGCGCGATGAAAATTATGATTAAATATTAGATCGCTAACATTGAAAGTTTGAGAAGCACTGACAAATTATATCTTTATTAATATCAATTTGATGATTTTGAAATTTTTCTTGCATGTAAAAACTACAATAAAAATATGCTACGAAAAAAAATCTGTTTTTATCATTCATAAGAATTAACGCTTTTTATTGCTGTTATTCCTAATAAGTTCAAAATTTAGTGCATTTCAGCCAATTTATACCATTTTATTTGAAAGGGGTGGTTAAAATATTTTTACATGTACTGAAAAATCCCCCCCCCCCTGTACAATAATATTTACCTTTCCAGAATTACCCTCTGATATTTTAAATTTATCCTTCATCTCTATTCCTGTAAATACGCCCACGCTCGTCCATATCTTTACGCAATTGATTCAGTATTTTCCTTATAATCACTTATGACATAAAATTCGTAGATTCTCTTGGGGAAATTTTGTTAATGGAAGTAGTTTCCAAAAATAAACTTTAGTCCAAAATCTCTGTCATAAGTCTTCTTCTGAAATTAAAAAGCTTTTTCCGACTGTTGAACGAGGAAGCGGCTATTTATAAAAGAATGGTTTCGTGGAAATTTCTAAATAACAGGCGCATTAAACATTTTACTGTAATGATTCAAATAGAATTGAGTAGAGTTAGGAA
Source organism: Trichonephila clavata (assembly GCA_019973975.1). Taxonomy (NCBI): domain Eukaryota; kingdom Metazoa; phylum Arthropoda; class Arachnida; order Araneae; family Nephilidae; genus Trichonephila; species Trichonephila clavata. Next base: position 93,398 of record BMAO01022105.1, read on the forward strand.
TAATATTCAGAAGGAAAATGAGAATAGAATATTCTTAAAAATCAATTACTTTATTGAACAGCATAGGTCTAAGTTAAATGATCCCAATAATATACAGAGTGGTTCCAAATTCATGGTACAAACTTTAAGGATAGGTCCAAGACATTGTAACAATCATTTATTGTATAAGAATATATGGGCGCAAGTGACGCGGGAGCCAAACACAAAAAATAAAAAACGAAATGAAAGATAAGTTATTTATTGAAAGCGTCGTTGACAAATGTAATGTTTACAATAACTGTTCAGCACATGAACTATGAAGTCCAGCTGCAGCTCACATTGCTGTACCACCCACTGGCAGTCGGAGAAGATAGCCTGCCGGATTCAAAGCTTGTACTCGCTGAAAATGGAAGAGGTGTAAGTGATTTTCGTTTAACACTCTACAAACGGTCTGATGACTCACACTTACGTGATGAGCAACAGCTCTTGTACTTGACTCTGGTCTAACAGCCACAACGTTCAAGATGCTTTCTTCCAAGCTTGGACTGCGTACAGCTCTTTGTCAACCAGCATCATGTCTGGTGACGTGAAACGAACGTGTTTCACGAAGTTGAAGATGTAACCACTGAAAAATTCAGTGACCCGGCATTCGTCGATCAGGTACTTTCTTTGTGATACATTCGTAGTGCAGCTCTGCCGTTACTATTTACAGGTCTGTACATGTAATGCATGTATGCATTTTCGGCATACTTAAAGTCTCCCATCGTAAACGTCAGCACAATTGTGAATGGCGCTTTCCTCTACTAAGATGCATCATGTTGAACGGCTGCTAGACATGGCCTCCTACTGGCAACGAAATCAACTGATAACTCCATTTCTCTTTTTTTTCCCTTTTTGCGCCTCACAGCGTCACTTGCTCTAATACATTCCTATACAAAAAAGGATTGTTACAATGTTCTGCATCTACCCTTGAAGTTGATACTATGAATTTGGGACCTCCCTCTATTAGTAAACACTTAGCCTTAGAACTAAGGTTATAAGGTTAAACATAATTTTAAGGCACCAGCCTTTACCTAATTTGGACTATGTCACTGTGTGACTGATCTATACG
>BMAO01022106.1:0-16402 GCA_019973975.1 Trichonephila clavata
CCGCAACTCAGAGGAAGCTAATCCAGCACAACAGTGTATATTGCATTATTTGCTGCTTAAAATGAGACAGGAAAGGTAAGAAAGTAAGAAGAGAAACAAGATTGGTTCTGCCCAGATTGCGATGTTGGGTTATATGCAGTACCATGTTTTCGAATTTATCATACTCTATCATATTTTGCTTAATAATTTCATAATTATTTATGTAAATGCAAAAGATGTAAAGAAAATTTGTAATTCAGGGTAAAAACTAAGTATTTGAAGCTTTATATTTATAGTTAGTGTGAGTTGACTCTTAAGTCTAATGATTTCAACCATACAGAAAGCCAACTTTACAGTTAAATTACTCATTTATTTAAATAGATTTTTGAAGTAATAAATTCTTTAGGCGCGTTTTGCTGAAGAGTGAATTTGAATGAAGCGTCAGGCTCAGGTGAGATACATTTACTCGGTTTTTTCGTGCTAGTCAAAAATCATGCTCGGATTGGCGATGGGAGTTTCGTTTTAAATTCAAAAATTTGGGGGCGCGTGTTCTTTTTTTTCAAGTAAAAGATTTCCTGTACACTTTTTTCTATGAAGTTTTACTTTCTTTCTTTAAATATTACTGTCATGCAGTCTACTTCCACTTAACTTCAGCAACTGAACGAGAGAAGTGGAGTGCAAGCGAAAATAATAGGGGTGGGGGGAGGGAGAGATTATTCTTATGTAGGAAATCAAAAGTGGGTTTCTGGTAATTACTATAAGAATATTTCAAAATTTGTTATCAAGTGGACACTCTCCATTAAGAACCAGAGGCTTAAACAGATTATCAGTACTTACGTATTATTGCAACTTATTGGCGACATTATATGAAACGAAGCACCTGGTTGCCAATTGAGCTCGTACGACACATAAGACATCGTGGTTGCCAACTTGGTAAGTTATTAAAAGAGTTCGCGATTGTTGTGATAATTCGTAAGTACCGCATTTTCTAGTAAAGATGAGTTTGATTTTCCCGTTGAACATTGTTTATGATCAATAATGTTCAAAAATATTACAAAAGTTGACTTGCTAGCTGCATCAAATGAAATCGGTGAAACAGTAGATGAATCGTTTAAAATCGTCGAACTAAAAGAAATACTTTTGAAATCCTCAGAATTTATGAAAGGTATGAAATTCGTCTTGCATTTCCTTGCAGCCATAGTTGTATAACATAAAAAAGAAGACGAGTTTCAAAGTTTGCTAGTTTACTCTTGCAACAACAAACAGAATGTATAAATTCAACTTATTATGATGTTGAAAGTATTCCTTCAATAAATAAACTCCTTAAAGATGTATTTAAAGATGATAGCACGCCCTGTGTCAAGAAAAAACTAAATACGGGATCTATTTTTTGATTAAGATTATATTATTATTATTATTATTATTATTATTATTATGTGTGATTTGGCACAAAAAAGAGCCAAAAGAATCAAAATCTGAAAGTTTAATGAAGCTAATTGGAGGAGAAAGGTGCTAATATTTCGGGGTTTTCTTTTGGTGATGACAACTAAGATATTACGAGAATATAAAAGAATGAATAAGATTATGAGAGAGAGTATTAATAAGAATAAGATATGAACACTCTCCTTTTATTTGCGTAGAGAATTTTATGAAAGGTAAACGGCTCTCGGGGCATAAGTTTTCCTAACCTTTTATAGTATACGGCATTATATAAGTTATATAAATGGTTCTAATACGTATTATCGTATCGGTATTGGAGACATATTTAAAGGAAGCCCATGGTTGCCAATTCAGTGCGTACGGCACATGGGAAATCAGAGTTGCTAACGGTGAGTTATTTTGAACGCTGGCATTGTTGCGATAGTACGTAAGTACCATATAAACACATATATTTTGTACAGAAAATGGATGAAGTAAACAAATTTCCCGATGAATGGGCAGGAAAAAGTGAACTCCGAAAATGCCGTAAAAGAAAACCAAGTAATATATTTGAACAATTGGATACTCTTGCCAAGAATCAATCTGAAGTTTCCACTTCTACCGTGTGGCCGTAAGCACACACACAATTTTTTTATATTAATATTTTTGGGAAATTTTGAACGCGAATGGTGCTATTGTGTTTAAAAAGATATGTATGTTTGAAAATAAGCAGATAAAGTGACAGTTTTTGATCCCTAATTCAGAAATAAAATGAATTACAAGGGGTTAATATTACATAGTTCAAGGACTTAAAATAAAAACAATTATAATATCAAGTAAGGTCTATTAGTATATCAAGTTAGTAACAAAATTATGATACTATATATTTAAAGAGTTTAAGTTTCCTCCCATTAAAAATCGTTATTTACAAAGCACAGTAACAGTACTGAAAAGTTCAATCTCTCATCACACATTATTTTTTTTAATAATATTTAATCAAAATATTTCAGAAATTTACTAAAGTGTATACTTTATTTGTAAATAAAAATCTTTTTGTTTTTGTCTATTCTTATTTTATAGAATGTAATGCCAATTTTTTATGCTGTATAGTTATCAGATACCATAAAAGCCATTTTCAAATCTTAAAACTTGCGATATTTTAAGACTAATTATCAACACATTACAACAAAAATAAGTAAGTAAACAAATGTAATAAATGTTGCCATTTGAGGAAAGACAACCAAAGAGGCTGCAATAATCCGCAGTCTTTCATATCAGTCTAAACAGCCTTAAAAGCAGTCTTCAGTGAATCAGTGTTTTATTAAGGTATCGGACTGGTTGCGACAACTTTTTTTTTAAAAAAAAGGAGATATGGGGATTTTTTTTGTTATTTTTAGATTTGTTTAGTTTATTTTAAGAAAAATGTGCTAAAATTAAGAAGAGCAAAACAAATTATTATTACTAAAATGGGAAAAAATAGGTAAAAATTGACAAAAAATAGCATAAACGCGGTCCATTTTGTACCATAGGTTTATGAACAAATTTTCAATTTTTTCAATCTAATGTTTTGCTATTTTTTTCAATTTTGAAATAACCTTCAGGATAAGAGATATTTTCCTTTTTAAAAAAACTAGAGTACTTTATCTCAGTTATTATATGAAATTGCTTAAAAAAACAGTGATATTATATTCACATAAGGGACTGTAAATTTTGTAATAAAGCAGTGATTGATACATGTGAAGGTTAAAACACTTTTACTATTATACAGAACTTACAGAAAAAATTTCAGTTAATTATGTTCAAAACTGTTTTAGCAATCGCTGACCCCGTTTGATTATTTTCAAAAAATCGCATTTCGAGTAAAACGCGTTTTAAAGTATGACATCGTGCTTAAAGTAATGGCATTTGCTTTTACTAAAACATTAGCAGTTTTTGTTCTTGTGAAGGGAAAATGATAAACTTGGTATTTATATAAAGCTAATAAGATGGCCTATAAAATAAAATCATGAAATAAATTTGTCAATTTTTGGCAAAATTCACAATTTTAGGGTAGTCGGATACCATAAGGCAACACAATAGCTGTTAGCAACGGACCTCATATTTCTGAACCAAGAATGATACTTAAACTGGAACCGTTCTTCAAACTACCACACCTCTCCTACTGAGTTATAACAGATTTAAGTCATAACAGATTTAACGTGCTTTAGCCTTTGTACACAGTGAGTCTTCAGCGGTGGAAGGGCTTGAACTCTTGACACGTCGACCATAGCCAATAGTTTACCGCAGCCACATTAAAGGTAATCTTACCGTAACGGTTGCATAATCTATAATAGGATATTGGAAACTATTCTAGTTATTGTTCCCATATAGAGTTAAAAAAATTATATGTACTGATGAACTATTACTTCCCCATTTTTCAATTATCCTCTTGAAAATATTCGTAAAAGACTTTTATGAATACTTTATTTTATCCGAGAAAATAAGAGCGACATTTTTTTCTTCTTCAGAATCGCTAAATGCAATACAAAGAAAAATCTAACAGTAGATACCGGATGCGATTGATTTATATAATTTTTTGTTAATTTATTGGGTGAAACGAATAACATCTGCGCGTTTTGAACTTTTTTTTTTAACTAACGGTAATAATTCTGATGAAAAATTCCACGTGAAGTTAATTGTTTGCAAAACAATACCGCATTTTTCAGGAAACATTGTCTGCATATTTCTAAAGTCATTACCCCTAACGTACATCAGTACAGATCGATATATGGGAATTCATTTGAGAAACTATATTCAAAGTTTTCTTACAGACGATGGATCTCCAGATTGTTTCCTATATTGAAATTCTGCTCTTACCATCTTTTATGTTTTCTTCAAAAATGTATTCAAATCTGTAAATTATTAATGAATGATACATAGAGTTCATTCTGATGTTTATTAATAATATTGCTCATTCATTGTATGTATATAATGTATACAAATGAGCTGCATATATATATATATATATATATATATATACAATAATTGTATACAAATGAGCTACATAACAATTTTATAATTCAATTGCTAAATACTCAAAACTAATGCAACATTTTCTACAGAATTTCTATTAATATAGCAACCATAAAATGGAATAAAAAGCAGCAAATTGAGTAATGAAACTAACATATTTTAAGCTATAATTATAGCTTTATTAAAGTTATTATTGTTTTAAACATGAATTAAAAATTGAAATGATAAATGATTTAAGGTACACTTTTTTGCTTAGTTCTCATTATTTTCTGTAATGTAATTATAATTATTAGTATTTAGTGTTCTTTCAAGCTGATTTAAAAGTGCTTTAATGTTTATTTTTACTATTTTTTCCTGGTCAGATATTTATTTTTCATTTCCAGTAAACAGATTAAATTTGCTTTATAGCATAAGAAAATTAAAGCATTAATAGATTTCAATGTTTCTATTTATTTAACTTAAAATAATAAACTTTAAATGCCACTTTCTGCAATTGCTTTCGTAAATACAAGATAATTAATTGTAAAATGGGAAATGGAAATTCAAATATTTTGTTCTTTTAAAGTTTGAAACTGGAAGTACATTTTTTTTTCTTTTAAAAATGAGAAATCAAACCTTGGATTAATTCCGTATTCCTAAATTTGACAAACTTTATGATGTAAGTAATATACAAAATGATTTAAATTTTTTTTGTTTGTAAATACGCAATTATTCACGTATTTTATTTAAAATTGCATATGAAAAACCAAATATAAAACAATCTTTATCCCCCCCCCCCAAAAAAAAACAGGAATTCAAGCAAAGGTAAGAAAAGTGTGATTCCGAAGAGAAAATATTTAAATGTTTGAAAGTTTTTATTTTAGTTATTGCATTTTTTTTTTGAAGATATAATCTTTTAATTTAAAAAGCAAAGATATTATTAAAGTATTTTAGAGGATAAATGCATGAAGTTTAAAATACCAAAAAACCTTCATAATGTAAATAAATCTTTTTTAAAAAAATTGATTTTGTATTAGTTTCTTAAGCGCATTCATTATGTTTTGTTTGCCAAAAACAATTAAACACATTAAAATAATATTATCAGTTAATTTAATAAATTTATTAAAACGGATCATTAATCAATAATTATTAAATTGGATAGATAATATTATTAAGTACTTGAGTTACGGATTTCTTTCTTAATTATATTCTCTAAAAGATTACGTGTTCGGAATTTTTTTATTTTTTAAAATAAAATACATATAAATCATAAATGAAAGTTTTGAATGAAATATTTCTTTAAAAAAATGGTACTAACCGCTTTAAATTTTCAGTAAATTATTCAGCCTATATTCTTTTAGAGTAATATAAAAGTAATAAAGGAGATGCAACAGTTTGTCAAGTTAGATAGCTGCTTCACAATTTTATAATTACAAAAAGCAAATTAAATCGAATAATATTTTATCAAATCAGTAGCTTAAACGATATAAATTATCAGGCGTCTAAGTGAAACATTTTAGAAGGAGTGTTCTTAAAATCTATGGTTTATAAAGATTTCAGCTTGATAGATTTAAGTACATTTCAATTACACAGTGTACTTTTGCAAAAAAGAGAAATATTACATCTATTTTTGTACTCAATTTTATAAGGATAAAATAATTGTAAGAAAATGAAAATATTTAGCGCTGAATAAAAATTATTTACAGAGAAAAAATCTATTATCTATTATTTATTTATTTGAAATGAAAAGTCAAATATCCTGTTTATAAGTAAATTGATTTATGAATCAAACTCACGATCGAAAATATAAAAGTTTTTCTAACGGTAATCTATTTAAAATGCTAAGACTTACAAATGTAATTAAACATAAATTAAAACGTAATTTAAATGGTTATTTAACCCCAAACACTATAAATTTTCTTCCTGCTTACAATTCCAACGGTACATTAATTACATACAGAAGCTTAAATAAAAATAAACAAATAAACAGAAAGAATGTTATGGGATTCGTTTATGAATTTAAAAAGAAAAAAAAATGATTCTTTATACTATATATAAAAATATATTTTGAATTTAGATTGCATTCTTTACATTCAATAAATCCAACTGTGCATTAATGCGCGTATTACTTTATTATGTTATATTTATAGTTATAATAATTCTTTATGATGAATGAGATTCAATAATATTACTTAAAAACCAAATGTTTATTTAATTTTAAAAAATTATAGTTCAAATTAATGCATCATTATTTTCAATTTTTATAACGTGAGAAAATGCGCCATTTTAACAAAAAAAATCATCATATAAATAAATAATGAAATTATTTTCTCATATACCTTTCATATTATTTTATTTTAGATGCATGTTTTTGATCCTGAAAGTTATTTAATGTTAATTTTACAAGATCATTAATTCTTTCATTGAATTAATAGCAAATTTTAAAATAAGAATTTAAACATTTAATAAAATCTTACAAAACTAATCTAATTTTTATAAAATATAAAATAATTTTTAAATGGCAACTCCAAATAAAACAACCTTTATTTAAAAAAGTATTTTATGTCATAAAAATATAATACAATTAAGAAACACAGAAAGTATAAACAATGTTTATTAGTCCATATGCGTACATAATGAATTAAATAATATTAATAGTTTCATAGTTCCCGTGTACTATTAGTGTATTATATTCATAATCCATGTATACTTCAGTTTACACAAAATGTTTGTAGACAGACAATTATTAGTCTATACGTGGACTTCATGTCTTCCAAAAACCCCACGAATCGAACGTGAAAGATTATGTAAATAAAAAAATAGTTCTTAAGTTAGGCAATTGTTTGTTAAAAATATATTCAAGTCGCAAGAAAAATCGCTTGGGGATTATATCTGTTGTGGCTCATAAACTGAAGCTACTTGATTGTATTTAATTATTTTTTTATTTGTTACACTTTTCTATTCATGTAAAATATCTGGCGACAGATTTTTTTTTGTTTGATTATTCGCTATTTGTTCTTTTTCGATATATGTGTGAATGGAATCATGGAACAAAGTTAGGTATGTTAAAACTTTGTTCTTGTTAAGTTCATATTCTATCGAAATTCTACTTTAATGATTCCTTCTAAGCTATGCATTCCTATTCTTAAATTCATTAAATTAATTATTTTTTATCTCCATTTAAAAACTACAGTCCGTTAATTTAATTCAAATTAGAATCTGTATCCACATAGTTTTGGGTTCATCGAAGCAAAGTCGAAAGGAAAATTGCTTGGTGATTATATCATATTACATTTTTGAAATAAATTGTTAATTGAAAGTAAACAATGCATTTTTACAAATGATGAAATTTATATTTCTGCAAAATAAAAAGTTATACTAGAAATTTTTAAAGAAAACTGAAAAACTAATTTATTTCGAGCGAGGAAATTATAATACATTTTAATATACCAGTCTCTCAAATAGAAATGTTCAAAAATAATTTTATTTGATTCTTTAAAACGTTTGCATTGTATAGTTATTACAGTTTTATTTAATTAGATATTTTTAATAAACATCTATTTTTTTCCAATTCTTTCTCATTCTGATTTCAAAGATCTGATTAATATACGTATATATATGCAATAAATGATGCGATACTCTGTTTGACTACTATTAATTCTTAAAATGAGAATCAAGTAAAGTATTTGTGAGGTAACTAATAATAATTTAAAACTTAATAAATAATAATTTGTTGAATAATTTAAAATCTTCTGAATGTAAAAGCTACAACCCTGCATATAAACAAATTTTATATTTCAATAAATTTTTGTTTTATTTTTAACACTTCACTCGATGCGTGAATATAATAGTTTAAATACAATCATTTCTGAGATATCCAAAGTAAAGTTTACACTGCTCACGCAATTCTGAATTTCATCCTTCTTTTTATCGACCCTTTGGTAGAGAACAAGTCATTTTAAATTCATATCAGATTTCCATTAGCAAATATTAAAAATGACTTTACGTCATGTTTAAAAGCCCAATATTATAACATTAACTTCGAAATAATACCCATAAGCTATTTAAATTAGTTTACCGACTCACGAAGGCATATTGGAGAGGACTTAGCGTATTCTGTACATTAGAATTAGGAGTCTGCGAGTATTATTTTTCTTCGTTAATTTATTTAGCTAGCCAAAGTATTCTAATGCAGTTATTTGAGATCGAAATGAACTATTTACGAAAGGAATTTCTTAAAGGTATATTCGAAATAATGACTTCCGTTTTAAGTTGCATTTAAGTTAAAAAGGCGTATTTACTCCATCATTTTTAATCATGCCATTGCTATTTTATATTTCTGATAAGCATACATTATACGGCTGTTAAAAAGGCAATGAATTGTATCGTCTTTTGAAGATTGATTTCAATGATAAGAGTTTAAGCAAATAATAATATTTGTTGCAATAAATTATCGTATTTTTTTCTTGGTTGTATGGAAATAATTACAGAAATGGCTGTAAAAATATGATATGTAAGTTACTGCATAGAAATCATTACAAAAATTGCTATTTGAATTAATATAATTCTGTACTCTCAATCTCAAAGCACAGAAATAATCTTGTTATTCTATAGTCCCAGTCAAGTTACATAACGACATCTAACTTCCAAATTTCACCACGTGACAGTTTTGTGGACTAGCTCATTTAGTGTAAAGTTACCCCTATTGATACTTGTTACAGTTTTTAGGAGGCTTATTGTGACTGCATATAGGTAACGAAATAAATTATATGAATAATACAAAACACTTGGAAGTAATAGTAAATATAAGAAAATCAGTTTTGTTTACAGATTTAAATTTTTAGTACATCGCATCTCTAAAATTAAAAACTTAAGTTATTTACTAAATTTTTGTATTATGCATATGGTGTTTTGTTTTATGTTTTGCTACAAAAGAGATTAATTTATCAATATACTTTTGTAATTTTGCTTATAATACATATTGTGGAAGTATATGTGAATATTTAAATAATAAGTAATTCTAAATACCCGAGTTAAAATCGGTTAAGGGGCAAACCACACCCTCTGGGTTGCATGAGGGTTATTGAGTTATCGAACAGGTCCATAAGAGTAAATGAAGTTTATTGTATTTGAATAAAATGAACTGCAATTTACTTGAGATTTATGGAATTATCTTAATTTTATCAAAACATATCTTTGTTAATTTGATTAATCAACGAAATAATTTTACCTTACCTTTTTCACGCACTTACATTACATTTTTAGTTCTTCATTCAATTATGAATGATGACTAAAATGCTTCAGATTTACAAGGTGTGTAAAAATTTTGCTTACATAAATTACATTTCCTATTCGATTAGAATACATTTCCTGTTCTCGTTAACTATTTTTTGCTGTTTAAAAAGGGAAGAAAACTAAAAAAAAAATAGAGAGAGTATTAGCATTTTTAGTGGTTAGATAAAAAAAAATTGTGCGATTGACTGAAACTTCTTAATTTCGTCTATAATGGATAACAAAACAAAGGTAATTTCCTTATAGATTATAAGTAAATAGTGTCTTATATTGAACGATAAGTATGTAATAGGAAAATTAAGCAATAGATAAAATTTGTTGCAGATTTTTTTTATCTGTGTAAAAAGATTATTTTAGCCGTATAAGATTACATTAAAATTAATGAATCCTTATCATAGTATAAATATTTTTTCGCAACTTTATTGCAATACAAATAAATCTCTTCAGCCTTATTTTGTTTAACTATCAATAAATTGCAATAATTTAACTAGAGAATGAATAAAAATATTGTACTTTTTATTTTTTCTAATTTATTAATAAAGAAATAAATTATGAATTTATTAATGAATGATTTGTGTTGAAATATTCTTATTAATTTATTAATAAAAGTATTAAAACTCATTATTACTATTTCTATGACACAAATTATTATTATTAATGATTTCTGTGACTTCAATAAACAATTGAAGTATGTGGTATTTAAATGCGCATTTAGGTTTTGTTAGAACATGAATGATTTGATCTTTTTCTCACTTGTTACAAATATGTTTATAATTAAACATTAGAAAATCAGCATTATATCTTCTTGGGCGTTATTATTCGAATAAAAATACAAAATAGCAAGACCACACAATCTACCACGAAACATAACTGAAAGTATACACATGGGACAAACACTGTCTTTTACTTTATTTGTTTTATTTTCAAGACTTTTAATTAATAATGCGAAGGAGAAAAATGCAATTATCTTAAAATGTAGAAAACTATTCCACATGTCTTTCCGCAATCTCATTTCAGGTAAGGATCATTGCATTTTTAAGAGTTGTTTTCCCCGCAGACCAATTAATCTTTTTTCCTCAACTTCTTACAACATTACTTACAGAGAGACTGCGTGTGGTTGGCTGCCTGTTGGCAAGTCTGTTCTAATTGATAACGGGGAGAACCCGTCCAACTTCATTCTGATTAATAGTACAAGTATAGTTCCCGCTTTCACAATGATAAATCTCTCCTAGTGAGAAACAATCGCAGATTTGAGAGCTTTGTAACACGGATTTCTCTTAACATGTGTTCAGTCATGTAATGTAAATAAAGTGTGCAAGCTTAAGCAATGTTGGGAAGGGTGATGACTTACCCGAATTGAATTTCAAAAAGTTGAAATTAGTGGCCACTTTATTAAATACAACAAATTTATCATGATTTGAGTTACCACAACAAGACTAACTACTAAATTCTTTTTTACAACACTCCCAACTTGAGAACAAATAATCAACTAAGTAAAAGTGGGGGAAATATATGCAAATTGGAACTAAAAAGATTTCTTTAATGGTACAAAAGTTAGTCCATACTCGATGTAATACGATCAAAATTCAGTGTCAGCTGCTATGATAATAAGTGCCATATACACATATGCCTTATTAAAGCATGAATATTTTACATTCTGATCAATTATAAGATTGCATCTCATTCTTACAGTCAAATGAATTTATACAGATACGTATCGACATACATTTCTTATGCAATACTTCTGAGAAAGACCTGTGGTGGTGGTATCTATATAAGCCAGTAACAGCCTCCGGACTGAAGTGATCACTTTGGTCCAGTGGTACGTGCTTACGAAACAGAAGGTTTAAAGTTCTATCCTCTTCATTGGTGACCTTGACGATGAATTTAGAAAAACGCAACCTTTGCGCTGCTTTCGTGGCGAGATCTACCCATCGCAAAAGCAATCAAAAACCGTCAGATCCACTTGATGCAGCAAACAAAGCTGTCAGATCCACATGACGCAACAAGCAAGCCGTCAGACACACTTTATGCAACAAGCAAAGCTGTCAGATCCACTTGACGCAACAAGCAAGCCGGAAGACACACTTGACGCCAACGCAAACAACTCACACGCACCCCATAACAACTATATCGTTCTTTCACTTATCCACCGGCGCACTGGTGGGGGAGTGTGTGGTGGTGGTATCGATATAAGTAAGTAACAGCCTCCGGACTGAAGTGATCATTTTGGTTCAGTGGTAAGTTACATACTTAAGAATCGGAAGGTACCGAGTTCTGTCCTCAAACCTTATACACGCTACTTAGCCAAATATACAAAGTCTTACACATTGAAGAAATTGCTAGTAGATGAATCAGAATTTATTGCGTAAACGTCTAAATAAACAATTATAATTACAAAGACAAAGTACTACTAAGCTATACAAAGTCAGAGTATTTGCAATGAGTACTTTTGTACGACTTAGAATAGAATCGATTCCATTTTGAACCTGTACCTAAGACAAATCATTCCAGACTCAAACCCAAAGTTTATTTTCATCATCTATGGGATGAACGCCACGGCCTACAGGCCGAAAGATGAAATACTATAGACATTTGATGGGCGACGTACTGCCTGTTTTATAGGCAGGTCAAGAAAGGATCTGTATCTTTTTGTGCTGAAAAGAAGGCTTAAACATTCCTAAAAATAAATGATTGAGCATTGCTCTGTGCAAGTATAGCTCCAGGAATACTATATTGAAAGCTAAGTACGCCTGAATTACTCTGATGTACCAAATGCTGTTGAAATCACTCACAATTCTTAACAGTTAAGATGTCCCTGAAATGCAATTACGTTTCGAACAATCACGTTACACGCTGTTCTTGTATAACATATGATGATGCCTTTCAAAAGGTAGCGTTTACCCGTATAGTGTCTTAAGTATGTGCATGCAACAATGTAGTGGAATTTAAAGGGAAAAAAGACGACTTGCCCCAACAGGAAAACCGGCCTTTTACATCGACGAAGTGAATGAAGTGTAGTCGTCGATTTTTATACGTGAGACAAATCTTATACAAAGGAACTCTTTTCACGCAGTCCATCATGCAATATTCCAAGTGTTGGAGCAAACAATGACATATGTGTTGCAGTATTCTAATATTCTGTCGGTTGCTGAGATGAAGTGCTATAATAATGCACTGCCCAGTTCTTTTGAGATCATTTCTTCAACACTGTTATCATTATCGAGGCCTTACTCTCCCTTACTACATACGATCTGCCACTGCATAATAAGAGCAACTTTCTTTGTTTTATTGGTGCCATTCCGCTCCGTAATTATATGATGCCATTTGTCATCGTCGAAGTATTATATCGTCTTACAACGTATTTACTATTAATAAACAACCATGGATATATTCAACATCCCGCTTGAATTATCTATGTATAAGTCTAAATTAGCAGCCTGGAGGTTATATATAGTTCACGCAATTTCATTGATTCTGAAATTCTATAATGAGCAAAATCCCCTTATAATTTGCGTTTGATGTAAATGATAGCTCACTAATATGATTCCTTCATTATGTTTGCAATACTTACAAATAGGAATACGTATTTATTTAAAAACTACCAGATGCAATTTGCCTCTTATTTTACCCTGAAAAAAAGTAGAATCGTCGGAAGCGGAGTAAAACCATCCATCCTAAATGAATTTAAAAACATTAAAATTGTGACGTATCTATACACGGCTCTACTAATCCCTTCATGACTCTTTAAGGAAAATATGTATTTCAACCAACTTTCATCGAGTAAGGAAACGTGATTACGTAAAGGAAGTATATTATATAAATTCTGTTTTCGCTACTTTGTGAGTTGACACGTTGGAGTTGGCACGTTAAAGTTGGCACGTTGGAGTTGGCAAGTAGGAGCTAACATAAAGTCTGCGAGTTAGTGGTTAGTTGAAGATTGAAAGAGAGTGGAATGAGTCAGAGGTCTGGAGTTGTCCAGGAAAAAGATTACAGAGCGTGGATCCCACGACATTGATCAAGCCGAAGAGATCACTTGCAAGTTTCCAGTGTAAGATCTGATGCAGAAAAAGTACAGGTATTGTGCGCTTGATTAAGTAGAAGTTAGCTTATTAGTGTGTGACGTAGTTATATTTGAGAGTATTTAAGCTATCTTAGATTCAGTTGAGAGCCTGTAGTAGTATCCCCGTGTTATAGAATCTCCCCTCTGCGCTCTATTGTTTAATTATCTACCTTAATTATATAGATTTGTTTTGTGTCTGATTGATATTTGGAATTAATAAATTGATTAGATTGAAATCATGTCTGTGGATCATTCAGTTTCTCCCACACATCTAGCCTGGTTTACAGGTAGACAAGAGGGTTCAGAGTCGAGCCGGAACCGACCGCTATTACAAAATGAATCTACCGAATTTATGGTGTTTTGCGAAATAATTTTTAAGATAAATGTGTTTTCAAAAAGAAGTGGGGATGGAGATTTTGTTCTCCTTCTCTGTGGTATATTTATGAGCGATCGGACAAAATAATCGACATTAATGATTAATATATTGATATAACTATTATATTTTAATTTATAATTTACGAATTGATTATATATTATTATTAAAACAGAGTTAATAATAACTTATTCATTTTCTTTTTATGCCCCTATTCATTTTCTTGATTAAATTAAAACTAATATTCCTTCATTTGTTTTTAATAATTTTATGAATTCCAAGATTTTTTTTACCTTTTTATTACTTTTTGTTGATGTCACAGTGAAATTCACTAGCTACTACTACTAGACGCTATTATTTTATCAAAGTCGACATCTCGTGGGTATTATTTACGCTCATAACTTCTATATCACGCTATAAGAGACTTTGAAGGCTGCTATATCGTAAATCCTAATCGATTTATTTTGGGTAGAATGACTTGGGAATTAGGTAATTTCCAACATTTTAGCAGTGTCTCACTGAATTAGAATATTGAAATCAAATTATTTTAGGAAAATTTTCTATTTAAACATGTCTTTTTCTTGTTCAAGAATGAATACAGTCCAAACCTGTATAAATGAATGCCATTTATAAAAATAATGGATAAGGGATTTCTTTCTACAGAGTTTTCGTTAACATTCGTAATGAAAACTACTCATGTAGAAAAAATAATTATAGTTAAGCAGTTTTTCTACATAAGTAGTTTGCCTTTTTCTATAGTTCCAGTCTTCAATAATAATGTAAAAAATACTATGTAAATTGATATTGGGTTCATGTACACCTCCCCTCAAAAATTATTGTATTAAAACTCAGTAAAAGGGGGTATTCTAGCCTAGAGGCATGAATTTTAGGTATTTTATCAGGTGCAATAAAAAAACCAAAACATATTTTAAGAGACATTATTTTACCAGATATATATTAACGTTTGAAGAATACAAAAAAGAATCGAGTTAAAAAATTAAAAAGTAAAAAAGTAACAGGCTGATGAAGTGGGTTTTTTTTAAAAAAAATGCGTGCTCTGCCTATCATGATCGTAACCCTCCTAGTAATCCGGAAAAAATAGCTATTATTTATCCAAAACTGCTGCTATCATCCAAATTTTGAAGAAGTATATAAAACAAAATAAAAAAATTTTCGACAAATAGTGGATGTTAGAAATATAAAGACATTTGTTTGCAAGTTTTCCTTTACATTGCAAATTTTTTTTAAAGTAGTAAAAATTGAAATTTATATAAATATAGGTTTATTTAATGCGATAGAATAATGTATAGAGAAGACTCAAATCAAATTTCAAGCAAATTGGTTCAGTGTAACTTGAGACATCATGACAAGAACCTCGAAAAAAGTAGCTTCGAGTAAAAAAGATTTCAAAGTTTCGGGTCAAGTTTGCACAAACTACAATGCATACAATGCATTGTAGTCTTGCATTCAACGGTACATTTTTTCAATCTGCAATTTCTGCTCCATACATTGAGTCTTCCTCTATTTAATAAACGCATTTCCCGTAGTTCTTTCTTACAAACGAGCGGTTCTGGTCTCCTATGAAGCGTCAGAAGCTTGTCAAGCACTACTTCTCTGTCATTTTACTTGTAAAAACTGAAATAAACACTCAGATATTTTAAATTTACACTGGCTTCAGAACACGTGCGTCCACGTTGCTTGTAGGTTTGAATTAAAGTAGCAGAAACTGGCTTTACATGTACACTAAATATAAAAGACTAGTTGTTACACCCGTCCTTCGCACGAGTGAATTGAAAATTAAACAATACATTGAATAATAAAGAACAATAAACAATAATTGAATAATAAACAATATTGAAGAATAAAGAAGTTTTTAATGAGTTCATTTTACGTGAATTGCAAATTAAACAAAAAAAGAGCTTTTTGCATACCTCAACTGAACAAAAAAACCATATTTGTTAAATTTTAAGTTTGAAGGTCTAAAGCTGAAAAAAAAAGAACTTTTTATTTGTAACACCCCGTAACTTTCTTGTGGATCGGTTTTTGAAAACCCCTTCCTAAGTTTAGTATCTCTGCTCAGCAAAAGAATCACATTGTTACAAATTGTGTGTAATGAACGCTTAAAATAGTGAAAATAATTCATGTCTGGATGTGTAATACGTTAATATTACTTTTTGCTATATTTATTTCATGTTAAAATTATAATATTCACAACCAATGCTGTTCCTTACATTATAATGGCGATTCAAGGTAACATAACGAAATGTGGCGATAGAGCCAAGTTG